>MCJB01042026.1:85452-193968 GCA_002018475.1 Nicotiana obtusifolia
CCCCCCCAAACCTTTAAGTACTCACTTTAGGGGTTCATTTTCCCCACTTCACTTGGACTGATTTTGGAGATCTTCTCCACTCTCTCAAGACCACCATCTCCTCTCTTTCTCAAAGTGAGCAACCCCCATTGTCTTGGTGTGAAATCCTATCATTTCTACACTAGTGTTGATGAAATCTACACATGAAATTCCTAGATTTTCTAGAAATTTCTTCAAGAACCCAAAGGAGGGTTTTGCAAGGGTTCTTCCAAAAGGTAATTCCACATTATTAGACTTACATGCATTGATTTAGTATCGGTATGTGAGTGTGAAATTAGTATTGGAACATATGGAAAAGTTATTGGAAACCATATGTTCCCATTTTAATTTCATAGCCATTGTAGGGATTGAGAAGTGGTTATTTGATAGAATTTATTGGTTGGGTGTTGATGGTCGGATGTGCATGTGATGTTGGAAGTTATGATACTGCAACGAAGTGTTTGTAAAAATAGTGGTATTTGGATGAATAAATTCTATAGTTAAGAGTTATAGAGATTTATTCCAATTAGGGGTTGTATAAAGTGCCTAGATGACCTAAATTATGGAATTTGCTACTAATATTGTCCTATGGGATTATAGTGTTGTAGATAGTTGTTTAGTAAGATGGATAGTCATAGTACCACTAAGAGGTGAATTTGAGGTATGTTGGCTAAACTCTTTCCAAAGAATCAGATTCCACCAATTCCTTACAAACTTCGAACATGGTTTGTTCAAGTTCCTACTCCTATTGTGTCGATTTGTGGCTAATTATTGATTTACCCGAATGCTTATGTACTCAAGTCATCTTCCTATTACACCTATTATATTACTGTCCTTTGAGAAAATATTTCAAGTATGGTTGAAGTTTGAAAACTTATGATCATGTATTATATTACACTAGCCACCATTATGGCCTACTCTTTGAATTTTTACCTCGAATGTTTAAGTTCTCGTGTACTTATGTGTTAATATTCATAATGTTTCAAATGTTAAAGTTTTCAAGTGCTCATGAAACTCTTGACTTAACTTAATTGCCAAGTCCCCGCTAACTAGGAAGAATGAGGCGTGAAGGATTGGAAAAAATCCATATTACCATTGAAAGTGAGACTACTAGTGAAGTTGTTGTGGTGTGGTTAACGCAAGAAACTAGGTACAACGAAGCCACGAGTTCATGGGAGATAGACAGACGCGTGACAGAATAAGGGTATCAACTATGCATTAAGGACAAGGGAAATGTTCGAAACGTGTTGAAGAGGTATTAAGCGATGATGAATACTTGTTATAAACTAGGAATGTTTAATATAATAGCTCTTAAGCTGCAATACAAGGCAACATCACTAGTAGCTACAATACTGGAACGCAGTGAGTTACTTATTGAGGATGGAATCAGGTGGACTAAGTGTTACACATAGAAGGAAAACAAGAGGTTGTTGTATGATGAATTTTTGAGGATCTCAAGTTTTAGAGAAAACCAGAAATGGACAAGTGACCCTTTCGAATAAAATATATTGAGGGTGTTGAGAGTTGCTTTTAAGCTATTAAGCAGTAAAGAGGGTTCATGATAATATTCAAAAAAGAAGTACAGTGATTTATTATATCCTATGACCCGAATAAGAAGGAAAGAGGATGGGATAAGAAAGGTCTCAGCACAAGATTGCTTTCCATTTGACTCGATGTTGTGCACATTAATATTACGAGGGTGTCTGCACAAGCCAGCATAAGTTATTCATTTAAAACAGAAGATGCTATAAGAAACTAACCAAGTAATGTTCTTTGTTGGGAATTTACATAAGCAAGCTAGAAGTATTAACCTAAGGTTGTAACTCGATTCAAGGAAATTCTGGTCAAAACTCAATTTCTAGGAGGTTATATGTAAGAGAAATGTGTGATGTCAACAGTTTCTTACATCAATCCAATACGCTACCGAAAAGTCAACAAACATGAGATATCAACTAAACATAGGTAAATTTATTTTAATAACCAAATCGTATTGTAATCGTTGAGGCATAAAATAGCATGTTAGATGCAATGAAAACAACTCATAAAATACATAACAAAGCATAAAGAATGCACTTTCATAATCAAGATACAACCTTCATGCTCCACATTTCATCACAATAACAATATCCACCTTTATCGCTCTATACCCCGACAGAATAACAATATCCACCCTTCTCGCTCCATACCCCGATACAATAATAATATCCACCCTTATCACTCCATATCTCGATACAATAATAGTATCCACCCTTACCGCTCCACATGTGCACAACAATAATCATAATCGCGCAGCAAAGAACTCGTGCCAACCCCCAATCAATTCGCGTACCATGTCTGCCCATATGTACCATAATCATCATAATCAAGATAAGAAATTGCCATCACGGGGCATATCCTCATAATTCATCAATAAAGTGCACAAGGGCACGAAAATAGTAAAGGGCAGATGTGTGCTCAACATATAATACATGACTACAACTAATTCATTTTAGCAATGGTTCCAAAGATGCCCATCTTCACTAATTAGGAAATAATAATCCTAAAAAATTAATCTCTAGCATGAAGGATAATATCGTGTAGTCATACAAGGGATCACACGTATATCATAGAGAGTACAAGTTCAAATCAAGGCGTAACACAAGAACAACAAATACTGGTGTGTGTATTCATAACATGCATGTGACTACGTCCGAAGCGAGAATAGCATCAATCTCAATATTAGTTCATCATGTTCAAAATAAGGCACCAATAGCTTTAGCATTAGCTATAGCATGGTTTATTATGCTCACGTAGTCAAGTAATTGTATAACACATAGAATAAAGTAGAACACACAACCAAACAAGGTATAGAGTAATCTAGAATCTACCCCCAGCATGAATACCCATGGCACAATTATATACGCTTGTCACCTCATACGTACATCACCACCGAAGGTAGCAAACAACATCAATTAGTAGAAAGAATTCTCTCAACTAAATCTATGCAAGACACTTACCTTATCTAGGCTAATTTAAAGCTCCAAAATCGCACTTCCTTGAGAAATCAACTTTAACCAGATCAAATCTTGCCAAATATGAACCAAGGAATTCCACAAATTCCATATGAAACGAACACAATCCATAAAGCCTCGATCTTTGAAGAATTCACCAAAAGACAATAAAAGTCAACACCGGGCCCGAGTGCCGAACATCTGAAATTAATACCAAAATTTGATTACCCATAACCTGCTACAGTGCAAATATGTTAATTTCCAAAATCGGGTCCAAATCAATGCTCAACTCCATAAAATACACTCTCTTAGCGTATAGGATAAAACCACAATTTCCTTTCATGACTCTATGTTTTACGTGTCAAAACTCTATGAGTATTTAATATATAAAATCAAATCCAAGAGGAAATCACTTACTTCCAAGGCAATGTGAAATTTCTCTTCAAAATCTCCTCTTCTCGATACCTAGGACTCATAATATGAAACAATGGGTAAAATCTTGAAAATGGAAACTTCAATAAACTGCCCAGTAGTACACCATGTGAAAGCGACCTACGCCCTGCATTTGCGAAGAACAAAAATCCAGTGTTTGAAAAACTTTCATCGCGAACACGACATGCAGCATGCAAGCACAGTCCAACTGGCCCCTCAGTTATGCAAATGTGAGAGGCCAAGTGTCACGACCAAAAATTCTATCATAAGGACCATGATGGCACCTAGTCTCTAAGACTAGGGAAGCCTATCACACAATAAAAATATCAGACGTAATAACAACTTAATATTAAATAAAACTAAGAAAATGGCCCCAAAACATACCCAAAATGATAATAAAACATCCACAATCCCAAAACTTGATAATACGGAGTCATAAGCACTACAGAGAGTAAAAGTGAAATCTCAAAATACTACACTACTTTTAAATTTATTAACAGTAGTAAAGAAAACATTCAAAGGTGAGTCTGAGTTCTACCAGCGGAACAATAGGTATACATGGAAGTCTCCCCAGCAACTCAGAATTAGCACACTAATAACCAGCACGCTCTGAGGTACCTTGATCTGGGCAAAGAGTGTGCACAAGTATAGTATGAGTGCACCATAACCGACACCCCATAAGTATCAAGATAAACCTCGGTGGAGTTGGTAAAGAACTTATTCAAGTAACATGTTCAAAAATTTCACATTGGTAAACCCATCTTGGCAACCAAATCACAAGTAATAACAAAAGCATGGTTTAGCATGTTAGGAACAACGTAACAAGCATGTAAAAAACCATGACACATATAATGAAGTCATAAGCACAAACAAGAATGCCCCTTTGCACCACCACACAAACATCATCAACAAAAGTGACCCTAGAGCATCATGCATCATCCCTAAATTGTCACACTTATCTCACGCGTGCGCAAAAATAAAGTAAATGTCCGTCTTTTCTCGCCAAAAATGCAAACCCCATATAACCTGCCTTGTCACACCACATGTTTAATATCAACAATAATAATAGCACGACAGAAACCTCGTGCAAACACCTGAACAATCCGTCCAGCAAGTCCACATGGGAAACAATCACAACAACTAGCATGCCATCAATTTTCTCGAAGACATAAATTCATAATATGCTAGCATAGTGCACAAGGACAATTTAACAAGGAAATGCGGATAGGTGTTCAACATATAAGCATGAAAGCTAACTCAATCAGTAACAATATTACAAATGCCCAACTTGGCCAGCATAGGATATAAAATCCTAAAACATGATCTCCAGCATGGAACATGGGTTCAAGTAATTATCCAAAGCGAAAACACGTAGTACAGGGACGTCTCAATCAAAACAAAGCAACAAAAGCAACCTCGGGTCAACTCTGGTGATAAGGCACACATATGTCCGTGTACGCACTCATCACCTCGTGTACACGTCATTTACACACAACACAGATAAGAAATTAAGCCAAATATTAAGGGGAATTTCCCTCAAACAAAGTTAGGCAAGATACTTACCTCAAATTTCCAAAATCTGCACTCAAAAATAGCTTTTCCTTTAAATTTCACCTCCATTCGGCTCAAATCTAACGGAAGTTTACTTAATAATAGCAAACAATTCAAGAGACACCAATTATAATTAATAAATACAATCTTTACACAATTCCCCAAAATTCAAGAAAAAACAACCCCGGGCCCCCCGGTCAATACCCGAGTCGAAAGGTAGATCTCGACAACCCATAGCTCCACGAGTCCATATATGTGTTTGTTTTCAAATCTGAGTCCAATTCGACGCTCAACTCTAAAATTTTTATTTTTCAAAACATAGTCAAAAATCTCCCAAAATGTTCTATCAAAATCCCATGATGTTGATGTTAACATCCATATTAAATCAAGGTAAAATAATGAAGTTAAGTCCATATCACTTATCCAATAGCTAGATGTGAAACTCCCCTTCAATAACTGTCTCCCACAATGTCTAGGGCGCAATATGTGATCAAATGATATTAAGTGCTGAGTTCCAACCTTTTATTCAGCCGCCGGTGTTGCAAATGCTACCCATATATCGCAATTACGATGTCTGTTGACCCTTAGGATTTTCGCAAATGCAAATAGACTTTCGCATTTGTGAATTCTACTCGCTTTGCAAAAGCGATCAATAGATCCAAATGCGGTTGTCCCAGCCCAAGCTTCTCATCGTAATAGCGATCCAAAAGTTTGCAAATGCGAACATCCCAGTACCAGCCTACCTCGCAAATGCGGTTACCACCTCACAAATGCAAAGTCCACAAATGCGAATAGGATCTCATATTTGCGAGACCTGAGGCACCAACAATGCACCAGAAATTCAAAAACCACCCGAAACACTTTGAAACGTGTTCGAAACTCTCCCAAGCCCTCGGGGATCATCACCAAAACACCCACACAGGTCTAAAAATATCAACAAACTCGCTGTCGAGCTCAAAATACCAAAATAATATTTGAAATCATGAATCAAACACAAAACGCATAGCAATCACAAAGAACTCAAAAAAAATCTAAATTCACAACCAAGCGTCCGAGTCCTACCAAACCAACTTGGAATGACGCCAAACTTTTCATAGAAGTTCCAAATGACAAAAAAACTTATTCCAACTCCCGAAACAAAAATCCGAACCTGATAGCCCCAAAGTTAACCTATTGTAAAACTTGGAAAAATTTTAAATCTTCAAACTGCCAACTTTAGCAAAAATAGCCAAATAAACCGAGGAACGTCTGAATATAATTTCGAGCATAGGCCTAAGTCCAAATTACCATACAAAATTATCGGAACCATCAAAATACTATTTCGAGCTAATTCACAAAACTCAAACCTCGATTAACATTTCCAACTTAATCTTCCAAACTAAGAGCCAAACGTTACAAATCTATTTTGATGGCCAATAGTCGTATAATATTGTATTTATAGTGCATGTATAGTATACGCTATAAATTCGGTAGGAAAATTCTCGTAGGTACGTCAAAGGACGTAGAAGTCAATTGCGTGCCTAGTCCTTTTATACAAAAAACGTAAGTCACAATGTTGTACTGCTAAGATTCTAGAACGCACGTCAAAAAATATACTAATCAGAGGCGTGCCTTATCTTGTATTGTCAAATTGAAAAGGTAATTATGTATTTGGGCTATTATGATTTCTTGTCTAGTAAATTCTATTTTCACAGTAAGTACGGTTTAATGGAATATGTGTGGTATATAGAGTGATTGATGTCTACCAAAAAAATGTCACACTCCATTAGCTATGTTAAGGCGGAACCTGTTCTTTCAATTTAACGAAAAAACTTCGTTCAACCTCGGAGACATCTTTATAGCAATAGGTGGGACTTGGGCACTCGAAGAAGAATTACGATGTTCGAATAACTCAAACTACCATTACAATCAAAATTATGACAATCAATTGATACGTAAGAGGCGCTAGCAAGTTAATGAGACTACAGGACTAGAACTAGAGTTTCAGGAATATGGGCTTAAATGAACCGTATATGGAAGGAGAACGACCATATGAAAATACGTTGCATCCGAACTCAAGTCAATAAGGATTATTATGTTGCCACGTGACAGTAGAAGATGATACATTTTTTTAACCAAAGTGGACACACGAATTACATGTTTTAGTTATATTATGCATTACATACTATTTTGATTCTGTTATTTTCACTAAATAATGATGGTTTCGTTCAAAAATATTTAAAGACAAGTAAACATCGTCAGCCATTTCAAGTAGAGGAAACATTGATTGATTAGTAATTACCCCCAAGGACTAGAATGTTAGTGATGAAGGGAAGTGCTAATTAAATAAGCTACTCTACATATTACTTGAATGATAGTGGACAAATCGAGTTTGGCATATATAAGCCTCGCCTGCTCACCGAAGAAGAAGACAATTTCCATGAATTGAAATATTCAAATCCATGTATTACTTTAGACTACGATAAGAGTGGACACGCTGATATGCTAAATGAGAATGTCTTGTTGATGACTTGGGAATCCCCACAGCTCCTATTCTAACAAGACTCTAAACGACCATGCATCGAATTGATCGAGAATCATGGGAGGTTGCGGTAAAGAAAATTAAAAAAGAGAACAATTGAATGTTATTAAGACGTGATCGATTTTACATGGTTAATTTGATTGAATAATAAGTGTCAGTGACTTGTAAGAATTTTACATTAGCCGAAAGATGAAATGTCCAAGCAAACAAATATTATCTATCCGATGATGATATTGAGTGCTTCTATCCTACAAATTAGAGGAATTTCTATGATTTCAGTATGATATTTTATATGAATATCTAAGCTAATATTATTTTCAAATTACTGTACCATAAATTTATATAAAATGTCATACTTCTTTATAAAAAAAGCCAAACAAGAAAACAGAAAAAGGGCCCATCCTGGGTTTGTGAATGTTAATGTGGCGATGCTACATAATAAATACTAACAACACAGATTGATCTAATCAACAATATAATTTTTTCAAATAACACAAATTAACAATAAACTGCATATCAACTGTAGACGATCCCCCTGCTTTTCATCCTTATTCAGTTATTTTTCACATGATCTTGTGAAGATCCGATTTTGTCGCTTTAAGTAATGGCTCCCCTTTTTGTGTTCTGAGACCTCTCAAAGATTTATTTGATGATTTATTACTTGCGTGCATAGTCCGTGTCAATTTTCGAAAAGTTCATATCTTAAATTGTAAAGAAAATGCCATATTTGACATTAAAAACGGCTAAAGTTAACCACGGCCAATATTTTTGGTTAACAACTTTTGATCGGTGTTTTGACGATTGTAGTAAGTTCATACGAAGATTTTTCACTTGTACGTATATTTGGTTGGGGTCCTGGATGACTCTAGGCTATTTCGGTGAATTATGTGAAAAGTTAGAAAATTGAGTGTGTATGCGTTGGCCGTGGGATTAGCATGTGGGTGGAATTAGCCTTACATGTGCCATCTTAGTTTGTATATTATATCTTCCATGCTTTAGACAGATTGTTTAAGTCTTTAATTTTTCGTATTCATGTTATATCTTATGTTGAGATTGTTGTGAGATTGGCTGTTGAGATTGTTTTATTGTTGATTGTTGTTGGTGCTAAATTATGGGAAGGATTTCACATGATGAGTTTTGTTCAAATTCTATTATTTATGTTGAACTTGCTTCCCATCTTGCTTGGTATCATATTTTATGTTATCCTTGTAAGAAATAGTGATTGTACACGAAAGGTGTTTCTGTATGGCCTCAAATTTCCTAATAATTAAAGACTTTCAAGTGTACCAATGGTGAATGGAGATGACATTTTCGAGCGTCGAAGGAGACCCACTAACTTGAACTACATAATTTGGTTATGTAAATTTATGAGGCAAGTGATTTGGAGCATGTTAATGAAGTTTAGAAATAAAAATGGTTTTGGTTGAATCAAGTTAGAAATGTTATGTGGAGCAGGGTGTCTTTAGTCGTGCACCCGTATGGCAAGAGAGGTAGATCTCCTATCGGATGGTCTGAAGTTGGTGTCGTAGAGTTGATAGGGTCAGAACTCATTCACTAAGCTATGGGGAAAGTCAATATCATCAAGGAATGGTTGTAGAAGGTTGAAGGTCGCCAAAAGTCTATACGGATGTTGACATAGAGATTTGGAGTCTCAGAAAAGTGAATGGGTGTTTCTAAAGATTTTCCACATGAGGACGTTATTTGATTTGCTAAGAAAGGTAAATTGAGTCCAATACACACTAGGCCTTATAAAACCTTCAAGTAAATAGTTCAAGTAGCCTATGTGTTTGAATTAGCAAAAGCATTGTCCTCCATGCATCCCACTCATGTATCTCTGCTGATGCAAGTGATTAGGGATTCGTCACTCATTGTCCCTATGGAGAATGTTGAAAGTAATGAAGGTTTAACCTATGAAGAGGTTCCTGTTGCCATCCTTGATAGATAAATTTGAAAGTTGAGGACAAAGGAAGTTGCATCCGTCAATGTGTTAATGTGGTACCAACATATGGAAGAAGCGACTTAGGAGGCGGAAAAAGATATTAAGAGGAGGTATCCGCACTTATTTGACGAACAAGGTAATAATATGTAAAGGCTATTGGTAGCTCTTTTCTTTCGGGTATTATGCTTCATGCTTATGTATATGCGCCTCCATAGCTTGGAGTAGTTATGTAAGTTAATAATACAAAAATGGTAAGAAATGGTGTATTCAATGCCACGTATACATATGGTGCTCAGTATGGCAAGTAAATATGTTTCTTTGGTTGGTTTATGTTGCTCTGTAAATATGGCAAGTGAATATGTTTCTTTGGTTGGTTTATGTGGATCTCTAACAGGTGGATCTTTGGGAAGTCGATTAAGGTTTGGGAACATAAAGGAAATGAATAACTAGCAAGAAAACTTAAGTACTCTCTCTGAAACAGAAAGCGCTAAGATGCAACATTCGAGGATGAATATTCCCAAGTGGGGAAGAACGTAAGGCCTCGTAAAATATTCTAATGATTTAAGACATTAAAGAGCACCAATGGTCAATGGAGATGACATTTTTGAGTGTCCAAGGAGACATACTATCCTGAACTACATAATTTGGTCATGTAAATTTACGAGGGAAGAGATTTGGAACATGTTAATGATGTTTAGAACTGAAAAAGATTTTGGTTGGATAAAGTTGGAAATGTTAAGTGGAGCAGGGTGTCCTAAGTCGTGCACCCGTTTACTTTGAACAAGTGTAACTTTATTGATATAAAAGTATTTTAGTAGGAGTATCAACACCAACATCCCTCAAAAAGACCAAATATGATAGATACCCCTTCCCAACCATCCGTTTAGCCTTCAGATAACAAATTCCTTACTGGGAACATACTATAGAAAACCTCTCCCCTCGATCCTCGGCTACCCCGACATCACCAACATCACGGTCTTAGCGTGACAATCTACAATAGCATGACATGGGGACAACAAATCCATAGTTAAAATCACATCAAAATCCTCCAATAATCACTACAAACGAACGATACACACAGTCCACAACAATAGTATCGAACACCGATCTAGGTACATGAACAAGTGAAACTAAGGGCTCACGGGGCATATCTATATAATGAGCAAAATATGATGATACATACGAATAGGTGGAACCAGGGTCAAATAATATAGAAGCATCCCTGTGGCATACTGAGACAATAACTGTGATCATAGTGTCTAAAGAGACGGCCTCTGGTCTAGCAGGAATACCATAGAATCAAGCCTGACTGCCACCTGATCAGCCTCCCCCTCTAGGGTGATCTCTAGCTGCCCGAGCCCCATCTCGGGCTGGCTGCGCGGTTGGTGAAGTAACTGGTGGAAAGGCCATAGCCTGACCCCTTTTCTGAACTGGACCTCCCAAGAGACGAGGACAGTACCTCCTCGCATGTCCAAGCTCCCCACACTCGTAGCAACCCCGATCCGTCGATGGTAGTAGGGAATGAATCGGACCTTGAGAACCAGAGTAACTACTACAAGAACCGGAGAGATGAACCCGGAGCTGATGGAGCACTAGATTAACTCTGAGTTGGGATGGCACTAAGATATGACTGACCTAGACGAGAACTGTATGAACCATGGCTCACTCATGTGACTCAATGAACCCGACTGCCATCTAAGAAGGCCTATAAGGACGACCTCTGTTGTGGTGAGCCTGACCTCTAGAAGAAACACCGCTAAAACCACCCGAATCATGAGGCTTCTTTGCCTCCCACTCCAGACTACGGACCTACTCTAGACGCGGAGCAAAATCTACCAACTCGTCAAACATAGCACCTCATACATTCTCTCAAGTCATAACAAAACCTCCTAATCATATCCCTTTATGTGGGAACCAACTAGCGCGCATGACGAGCCAACTCTGAAAATCTCATCTAGTACTAGGTCACAGACATGCCCTCTTAGCGTAGCTCCTCAAGCTACCTACACAAATCCTACCTACGGATTAGTGCCACAAACTTCTACAAGAAAAGAACGAGGAACTCGTGTCCTGAAAGTGGTGTAGCACCAGCTGGCCTACTTCGCTCATAGGTATCCCACCATTTGAAGGTTGCCCTTGTCACCTGAAAAGTAGTAAATGAGACCTCCCTAGTCTCCAGAATACCTGTCGTGTGAAGAATTCGCTGGCAGCTATCATAGAAGTCCTGGACATCATATAACTCAGCCCCACTGAATGATGGAGGCTTGAGCCTCCCAAGTCTCTCTAATCTTTTATACTCCACATCACTCATAACAGGACCCACCTAGGCCTCAGCAACTTCAACTGGCTTGGCTGCTACTACCCCGGTGTATAAGTCCCTGCACCACCTGCTCTGGAGTACAAACGGCGAGAGTATGAGTACCTCCTCCGGCTTGAGAAGTGGATGTGCGGCCTGAATTTATACCGCCTGAGCAAGGCTAGTGCAAACAGTCAATATCCGAGCCAAAGCCTTCTGAAAGCTTGGAATCAAAATGGGCACAGTTGGTGCCTAAGTTGTTTCACCGGCTCAACTACATCTGGAATCTGCTCCTGGGCTGCAACAACAGGTGGGTCTACAAGTGCTGCTCTAGCTGTTGTACGAGCTGCACCTTAGCCTCTATTGCGGCCCCGGCCTCTCATGGACCTAGCTGGTGGTACTGGTGGCCATTCGCCCGACTCGTTAGCACGTGTCCTCACTATCTATGAGAGCATAGAATAGCAAAAGTTTAGTTTCCGGAGTCAACAAATTCTCATGACAAGAGTATAAGAAAGTGATGTTTTCCTAATAATTCGGCATCCTCTCAAAGACAAGTACAGATGTCTCCGTACCAATCCGCAAGACTCTACTAATCCTGCTCATGATTCGTGAGTCCTATGTAACTTAGGCTCTGATACCAACTTGCCATGATTGCAAAATCACATGTGTCGTGATGGCGCCTGTCGTGATACTTGGCAAGCCGACAACTCACAAATACAGCCATCTTTAATTCGAAACATACTGAAATAGGTTTAGATAAATAAAACATCATAATAATGGATGAAAACACAGCAACCTAATACAGAATTCCCCAATACTCTGGGTGTCACGGATTACATGAGCACGTATGATAACATGGTTTGAGTGCTAAGAACACTGTCTAGTAAAGTAGAACAAAACCAACACACTAAAGGAAACAGAAGAGAGTCAATGTCTACGGAGGCCAAAGATGCTACCTCGATAATCTCCGAACTGATAAGACTCCAAAATCAACATCCGGTGCCCCCAAATACCTGGATCAGTACACAAAGGGCAAAGTGTAGAATGAGTACAAGCAACTCAATAAGTAACAAGACTAACCTTTGGGCTAAAAATAGTGACGTGCTCAACAAATCCAACCCAAATACAGAGTTTAACATTACGGAAATGACAGGAATTATGACAATAATATCTCAGAGAAACTCATTATCTGTTGGTACACAGTATAAAAATGTTAACATGCTTATAGGTTTAATAGTTAAGCTCAATACAAATAAAATATTCCAAGTATGATAGATATGAGGAATATTACATCTCAATATCTGCATGCCAATGTGCGTATCACATGTGATGCAACAAAATGAAAACCTCACGTACTCACACTCTCAGAGTACTCAATATGACTAACTCAATTCTCGCGCATCATACTAAGTCGCTCAGCACTTTGTGGTACATGCGCTCACAATTGGTATGTTAGACTCTGGAGGGGCAATTCCAGCCCAAGCACTAATAATAAGCCAATCTGGCCTGCTGCGGCATGCGGCCCGATCCCATAATGATAAAGCCTAAAAGGCCTGCGGCGGCGTGCAGCCAGATCCACATATAAGCCATAAGTCTTGTGTGGCATGCAGTCCGATCCACCAATCTCACTCACAACACGGCTCCCAGGCCCCAACTCAGTCATCAATCTCTGCAGTCTCTCGGGCTCACAAATCTCATGCCAGTTAGCCCAAACAATGATATATAGCACAACAATAAATAGTAACAAAGACTGAGATATGATATACAAATGATGATGTGACTGAGTACAAAATGGACATCTAAGAAAATAATTCAACAGTAGCGATGGCCACAGTGGTCTCAACAAAATAAGAAGATAGCCTAACATGATTCAAAATATGAATCTGTTGTGAAATTAGCGTAACACGTACAGATCACTTGAGCAGGTGACACTAATGACTCACGGGGCATATCCAAAAAACGAGAAAAATATGATAATACATACGAATAAGTGGAAGCAGGGTCAGATGATATAGAAGCATCCCTGTGGCATACTGAGACATATACCTGCAATCACTATGTTTGAAGCAACAGCCTCTGGCCTAGCAGGAATAGCATAGGATCGATCTTGACAACCACCTAATCAGCCTCCCCCTCTAGGGAGACCTCTTGCTGCTTGAGCCCCACCCCGAGCTAGCTGCGCGGATGGTGAAGTAACTGGTGCAGAAGTCATGGCCGGACCCTTCTTCTGAACTGGACCTCCCAAGATACAGGACAATACCTCGTCACATGTCCAAGCTCCCTATACTCGTAGAAACCCCAATCTGTCAATGGTGATGGGGACCTAATCGGACCCCGAGAACTAGAGTAACTGCTAGAAGAACCGAAATAGATGAACCCGGAACTGATGGAACACGAGATGAACTCTAAGCTGGGAGGGCACTGAGAGATGACTGACCCGAATGAAAAATGTATGAACCATGGCTAACTGATGCGCCTCGATGAATCGGATGAGCCATCTGAGGAGGCCAGTAAGGACTACCCCTGCTGTGATGGGACTGACCCCCAGAAGAAACACTACTAAAACCACCCGAACCACGAGGCCTCCTTTTCCTCATGCTCCTGACATGGACCAGCTCTAGCCGCCAAGCAATATCAACCACCTCGTCGAACCTAGCACCTGATACATTCTCACGAGTCATAACAAAACCTCCTAATCCTCCCTCTTTGTGTGAAACCAACCAAACCACGTTACGGCCGACTCTGAAAATCTCATCTCGTACTCGGTCATAGACATGCCCTCCTAGCGTAACTGCTCACACTACCTATGCAACTCTTCTCTATGGTAGGTGCCACAAACATCTCCAAGAAGAGAACGGAGAACTCGTGCAATGAAAGTGGTGCAGCACCAGCTGGCATGCTCCACTCATAGGTCTCCCACAGTCTGAAGTCTGCCCCCATCAGCTGAAAAGTAGTAAATGAGACCCTTCTAGTCTCCAGAATATCCGTCATGTGAAGAATCCGCTGGCACCTATCCATGAAGTCTTGGGAATCCTCTTACTTAACCCCAATTAATGATGGAGGCTAGAGCCTCTCAAATCACTCTAGTGTCTTCTGCTCCTCATCACTCATAACAGGACCCATCTAGGCCTGCAACTGCAACCGGCTAGGCTGGTAGTACCCCCAGTGTCTGAAGTTCCTGCACCACCTGCTCTAGAGTATGGGTGGCGGGAGTATGAGTACCTCCTCCGGCCTAAGAAGTGGTCGGTGCGGCCTGAACTGATAACGCCTGAGCAAGGCTAGTGCAAATAGTCTATATCTAAGCCAAGGCCTCCTGAAGGCCTGGAATCACAATGAGAACAACTGGTGCCTGAGCTGGTCCCACTGGCTCAACTATATTTAGAATCTGCTCCTAGGCTAGAGCAACCGGTGGTTCTAGAAGTGCCGCTCTAGTTACTGTACAAGCTGCACCGCAATATCTACCGCCGCCCCAGCCACTCGTGGCCCTAGCTAGTTGTACTAGTGGCCGTCCGCCTAATCCTGTAGCTCGTGTCTTCACCATTTATGAGAGAGTGGAATATCAGAAGTTTAGTTTCCGAAGTCAAAAAATTCGCACGACAAGGATACAAGAAAATGAAGTTTTCCGAGTGTACTGCTCCACAAGACTCTACTAAACATTCTCATGACTCATGAGACTTATGTATCTTAGGCTCTGATACCAACTTGTCACAACACCCAAACCACATATGCCGTGATGGCACCTGCCGCGATACTAGGCAAGCCGGCAACTCACAAATACAGGCATCCTTAGTTTGAAAAATACTGAAATAGGTTTAAATAAATAAAATCTCATAATAACTGGATGAAAACATCACAACCCGATACTCAATTTCCCAAAAATTTGGGTGTCAATGAGTACATGAGAATCTATGCAATAACATGGTCTGACTGATGAAAACACTATCGAAGAAAGTAGAACCGAACAAAAAAAATAAAGGAATAGGAGGAGAGTCAAGGTCTGCAGACGCCAATGCAGCTACCTCAATAATCTCCGAACTAATAAGACTCGAAAATCAGTCACCACCGTGCTCGGAAGTACCTGGATGTGCACACGAAGTGCACAGAGTAATATAAGTACAACCAACTCAATAAGTAACAAGACTAAACTTGGGGCTAAAAGCAGTGACGAGCACAACCAATACAATCCAAATACAAAGTTTTACAGTACGGAAATGATAGGAATTATGACAATAATATCTCAGAGAAACTCATAATCTGTTGTTACACAATACAGGAACGTTGACATGCTTCCAGGTTGAACAGTTAAGCTCAACACAAATAAAATAATCTAAGTTTGACAGATATGAGGAATATTACATCTCCATATCCACATGTCAATATGCAAATCACATGTGATGCAACATAATGAAAACTGCACGTACTCACACTCTCAGAGTCCTCAATCTGACTATCTCAATTCTCGCTCATCACACTCAGACACTAAGCATTGTACGGTACCTACACTCATTGTTGGTATGTCAGACTCTAGAGGGGCGAATCCTGCCCAAGCTCTAATAATAAGCCAATCCTGCCCGATCCCATAATGAAAAATCCTAAGAGGCCTATTGTCGCGTGCAGCCCGGATCAACATATAAGCCATAAGGCCTTCTGCGGCATGCAGACCAATCCACGTATAAGCCACAAGGCCCGGTACGGCGTGCAGCCCCATGCACCCATCTCACTTACCACACGGCTCCCGGGCCCCGACTCAATCATCAATCTCTCCAGTCTATCTGGCTCACAAATCTCATGCCAATAACTCCAAAGAATGATATATAACACAATAATAAGTAGTAATAAAGACTGAGTAATGATTTGCAAATGATATTGTGACTGAGTAAAAAATTGCAATCGAAGCAAATAATCCAATAGCAACAATGGCCACAGTGGTATCAACAAAATATGCATATAGCTAACATGATTCCTAACTTGAATCTGTAGTGCAATTACTATAACACATAAAGATCAAATGAACAAGTGACACTAATGACCCACGGGGCACATTCAAATAACGAGAAAAATATGATCATACATACGAATAAGTGAAACCAAGGTCAGATAATACAGAAGAATCCATGTGGCATACTAAGAAAATACCTGTGATCACCGTGTCTGAAGCAACGACCTCTAGCGTAGCAGGAATAGCATAGGATCAATCCTAACCGCCACCTCATCAGCCTTCCCCTCTAGAGGGACTTCTTGCTGCTTGAGCACCACCCCGAGCTGGCTGTGCGGGTAGTGAAGTAAGCAGTGCAGAAGTCACGGCCGAACCCCTTTCCTGAACTAGACCTCCCAAGACACAGGATAATACCACCTCACATGTCCAAGCTCCCCATACTCGTAGAAACCCCGATTTGCCAATGGTGATGGAGACCGAATCGGACCTTGAGAACCAGAGTAACTGCTAGAAGAACCGGAACAGATGAACCCGGAATTGATGGAGCACAAGATGAACTCTGAGCTGGGAGGGCACTGAGAGATGACTGGCCCGGATAAGATCTGTATGAACCATGGCTAACTGATGTGCCTCGATGAATCGGACGAGCCATTTGAGGAGGCCTATAAGGACAACCCATGCTGTGGTGGGACTGACCCCTAGAAGAGACCCACTGGAACAACCCAAACCACGAGGCTCCTTCTCATCATGCTCCTGACATGGATGAGCTCTAGTTGCAAAGCAATATCAACCACATCGTTGAACCTAGAAACTGATACATTATCTCGAGTCATAAAAAAACCTCCTAATCCTCTCTTTGTCTGGAAACCAACCAGACCACGTGACGGGCCAACTCAGAAAATCTCATTTCGTACTAGGTCACAGACATGCCCTCCTAGCGTAACTACTCAAACTACCTACGCAAGTCCTCCGTGCAGTAGGTGGCACAAATATTTCCAAGAAGCGAACGGAGAATTCGTGCCATGAAAGTGGTGCAGCACCATCTGGCCTGCTTCACTCATAGGTCTCCCACAGTTTGAAGGCTGCCCCTATCGGCTGAAAAGTAGTAAATGAGACCCCTCTAGTCTCCAGAATACCCGTCGGGCAAAGAATCCGCTGGCACATACCCAAGAAGTCCTGGGCATCTTCTTACTTAGCCCCACTTAATGATAGAGGCTTGAGCCTCTCAAATCTCTCTAGTGTCTTCTGCTCCTCATCACTCATAATGGGACCCATCTAGGCCTGCAACTGCAACCTGCTATACTTGTAGTAACCCAAGTGTCTGAAGTCGCAGCACCACCTGCTCTGGAGTATGGACGGTAGGAGTATGAGTACCTCATCCGGCCTAAAAAGTGGTCGGTGCAGCTTGAACGGATAACGCCTGAACAACGCTAGTGCAAACAGTTAATATCTAAGCCAAAGCCTCCTGAAGGCCTAGAATCACAATGTGCACAACTGGTGCCTAAGCTAGTCCCACAGGCTCAACTACATCTAGAATCTACTCCTACGCTAGAGCTACTGGTTGGTCTACAAGTGTCAGTCTAGCTGCTGTACGAGCTGCACCTCGACCTCTACCTGATCCTATACCACGTGTCTTCACCATCTATGAGAGAGTAGGATAACAGAAGTTTAGTTTCCTGAGTCAACAAATTCGCACGACAAGAATGCAAGAGAGTGATGTTTTCCTAATGGTTCGGCAGCCTCTCAAAGATATGTAAAGACATCTCTGTACTAATCCGCAAGACTCTACTGAACCTCCTCACGACTCGTGATACCTATGTAATTTAGGCTCTGATACTCACTTGTCACGACACCAAAATCACATATGTCGTGATCGCACGTGTCGCGATACTAGGCAAGCCAGCAACTCACAAATACAGGCATCTTTAATTCAAAACATAATAAAATAGGTTTAAATAACTAAAATCTCATAATAACTGGATGAAAACATCGCAACCCGATACTGAATTTCCCAAAAATCTGGGTGTCACTAAGTACATGAGAACCTATGCAGTAACATGGTCTGACTGCTGAAAACACTATCGAGAAAAGTAGAACTGAACAAATAAAATAAAGGAACAGGAGGAGAGTCAAGGTGTACAGACGCCAATGCAATTACCTAGATAATCTCCGAACTAATAAGACTAAAAAATATGTCACCATCGTGCTCGGAAGTACCTGGATCTGCACAGCAAGTGCACAAAGTAGTATGAATACAACCAACTCAATAAGTAACAAGACTAACCTTTGAGCTAAAAGCAATGACGAGCTCGACCAATACAATCCAAATACATAGTTTGACAGTACGAAAATGATAAGAATTATGATAATAATATCTCGGAGAAACTCATAATCTGTTTTTACCCAATACATGGACGTAGACATGCTTTCAAGTTAAACAGTTAAGCACATTACAAATAAAATAATCTAAGTTTGACCGATATGAGGAATATTACGTCTCTATATCTACATGTCAATATGTATATCACATGTGATGCGACAAAATGAAAACCTCACGTACTCACACTCATAGAGTCCTCAATCTAAGCATCTCAATTCTCGCTCATCACACTCAGTCACTAAGCATTGTACAGTACCTGCACTCACTGTTGGTATGTCAAACTCCGGAGGGGCAAATCCTGCCCAAGCTCTAATAATAAGCCAATCCTGCTCGATCCCATAATGACAAAGCCTAAAAGACCTGTTGCGGCGTGCAGCCAGATCCACATATAAGCCATAAGGCCTGCTGCGGCATGCAGAGTGATCCACGTATAAGCCATAAGGCCTGCTATGGCGTGCGGCCAGATCTACCAATCTCACACACAACACGGCTCCCAGGCCCCAACTCCGTCATCAATCTCTCCAATCTCTCGAGCTTAGAAATCTCATGCCAATTAGCCTAAACAATGATATATAACACAACAATAAATATCAACAAAGACTGAGACACGATATGCAAATGATGAGGTGACTAAGTACCAAATTGCCATCTAAGCAAATAATTCAAAAGCAGCGATGGCCATAGTGGTCTCAACAAAATAAGCATATAGACTAAGATGATTACTAACATGAATCTGTAATGCAATTACTCTAACACATAGAGATCACATGAACATGTGAAAATAACGACTCACGGGGCATATCCAAATATAATGATACATACGAATAAGTGGAACTAGGGTAAGATAGTATTGAAGCATCCCTGTGGCATACTAAGACAATACCTGTGATCACTGTGTCTAAAGCAACGACCTCTGGCCTATCAGGAATAGCATAGGATCGCCACCTAATCAGCCTGCCCCTCCAGGGCGACCTCTAGCTGCTAGAGCCCCACCCTGAACTGGCTGCGCGGATGATGAAGTAATGGTGCAGAAGTCATTGCTGGACCCTACTTCTGAACTGCACCTCCCAAGATACAGGACAATACCTCGTCACATGTCCAAGCTCCCCATACTCGTAGCAACCCCGATTTGTCAATGGTGATGGGAACCGAATTGGACCCCGAGAACCAGAGTAACTGCTAGAAGAACCAAAATGGATGAACCCGAAACTGATGGAGCACGAGATGAACTGTAAGCTGGGAGGGCACGGAGAGATGACTGACCCGGATTAGAACTGTATGAACCATGGTTAACTGATGGGCCTCGATGAATGAAACGAGCCATCTGACGAGGCTTATAAGGACGACCCCTACTTCGGTGCGATTGAGCCCTAGAAGAAACACCACTGAAACCACCTGAACCATGAGGCCTCCCTCTCCTCATGCTCCTGGCACGGACCAGCTCTAGCCGCCGAGCAATATCAACCACCTCGTCGAACCTAGCACATGATACATTTTCTCAACTCATAAGAAAACCTCTAAATCCTCTCTCTTTGTGTGAAAACCAACCAGACCACGTGACGGGCCAACTCTGAAAATGTCATCTCATACTAGGTCACAGACATTCTCTCCTGGTGTAACTGCTCAAACTACCTATGCAACAACTCCCTCCGGTAGGTGGCACAAACTTCTCCAAGAAGAGAGCGGACAACTCGTGCCATGAAAGTGGTGCAGCACCAGCTGACCGGCTCTACTCGTTGGTCTCCCACAGTCTGAAGGTTGCCCCCATCAGCAGAAAAGTAGTAAATGTGACACCTCTAGTCTCCAGAATACACGTCCTGCAAAGAATCTGCAGGCACCTATCCAAGAAGTCCAGGGCATCCTCTTACTTAGCCCCACGTAATGATGGAGGATAGAGCCTCACAAATCTCTTTTGTGTCTTCTGCTCCTCATCACTCATAACGGGACCCACCTAGGCCTGTAATTAAAATCGACTAGGCTGGTAGTACCCCCGGTGTCCGAAGTCCCTGCACCACCTGCTCTAGAGTATTAGCAGCGGGAGTATAAGTACCTTCTCCGACCTGAGAAATGGCCGGTGTGGCCTGAATTAATAATTCCTGAGCAAGGCTAGTGCAAACAATCAATATCTAAGCCAAGGCCTCCTGAAGGTCTAGAATCACAATGGGCACAATTGGTGCCTGAGCTGGTCCCGCCGGCTCAACTACATCTAGAATCTGCTCCTAGGCTTGAGCAACTGGTGGGTCTACAAATGCCGCTCTAGCTGGTGTACGAGCTGCACCTCGACCTCTACCATAGATTCAGGCTCTCGTGGCCCTAGGTAGTTGTACTGGTGGTCATCCGCCTGATACTGTAGCACGTGACTTCACCATCTATGAGAGAGTACAATAATAGAAGTTTTGTTTCCGGAGTTAACAAATTCGCACGACAAGGATACAAGAAAGTGAAGTTTTCCTAATGGTTCGCCAGCCTATCAAAGATAAGTACAGGCATCTCTGTACTGATCTGCAAGACTCTACGAAACCTGCTCACGACTCGTGAGACCTATGTAACTTAGGCTCTGATACCAACTTTTAACGACACCAAAACCACATATGTCGTGACGCCTCCTGTCGCGATACTAGGCAAGCCAACAACTCACAAATACCGGCATCTTTAATTTGTAACATACTGAAATAGGTTTAAATAAATAAAATCACATAATAACTAGAAAAAAACATCGCAGCCCGATACTGAATTTCCCAAAAATATGGGTGTCATTAAGTACATGAGAATCTATGCAATAACATGGTCTAACTGTTGAAAACACTATCGAAGAAAGTAGAACCGAACAAACAAAATAAAGGAAAAGGAGGTGAGTCAAGGCCTGCAGACGCCAAAGCAGCTACCTCATTAATCTCTGAACTAATAAGACTCGAAAATCAGTCACCACCGCGCTCGAAAGTACCTGGATCTGCACACGAAGTGCATAGAGTAGTATGAGTACAACCAACTCAATTAGTAACAATACTAACCTTTGGGCTAAAAGCAGTGACGAGCTCAACCAATACAATCCAAATACAGAGTTTTATAGCAAGAAAATGATAAGAATTAGGACAATAATATCTTAGAGAAACTCATAATCTGTTGTTACACAATACAGGAACGTAGACATGCTTCCAGGTTAAACAGTTAAGCTCAACCCAAATAAAATAATATAAGTTTAACAGATATGAGGAATATTAAGTCTCTATATCTACATGTCAATATGCATATCAAATCTGATGCAACACAATGAAAACCTCCTAATCCTATCTCTTTGTGTGGAAACCAACCAGACCACGTGACAGGCCAACTCTGAAAATCTCATCTCGTACTGGGTCACAGACATGCCCTCTTAGCGTAACTGCTCAAACTACCTACGCAACCCCTCCCCGCGGCAGGTGGAAAAAACTTCTCCAAGAAGAGAACGGAGAACTCGTGCCATGAAAGTTGTGCAGCACCTGCCGGCCTACTCCACTCATAGGTCTCCCACAGTCCGGAGGCTGCCCCCATCAGCTAAAAAGTAGTATATGAGACCCCTCTAGTCTCCAGAATACCCGTTGTGCGAAGAATCCGCAGGCACCTATCTAAGAAGTCTTGGGCATCCTCTTACTTAGCCCCACTTAATGATGGAGGCTTGATCCTCACAAATCTCTCTACTGTCTTCTGCTCCTCATCACTCATAACGGGACCCACTTAGGCCTTCAACTGCAATCGGCTAGGTTGGTAGTACCCCCGGTGTTCGAAGTCCCTACACCACCTGCTCTAGAGCATGGGCGGCGGGAGTATGAGTACCTCCTCCGGCCTGAGAAGTGGTCGGTGCGGCCTAAACTGATAGCGCCTGAGCAAGGCTAGTGCAAACAGTCAATATCTAAGCCAAGGCCTCTTGAAGGTCTGCAATCACAATGGGCACTGTCGGTGCCTGAGCTGGTTCCACCGGCTCAACTACATCAAGAATCTGCCCCTAGGCTAGAGCAACTGGTGGGTCTACCAGTGCCGCTCTAGCTGGTGTACGAGCTGCACCTCGACCTCTACCGCAGCACCAGCCTCTCATGGCCCTAGCTAGTTGTACCGGTGGCCGTCCGCCTGATCCTGTAGCACGTGTCTTCACCATCTATGAGAGAGTAGAATAACAGAAGTTTAGTTTCCGGAGTTAACAAATTCGCACGACAAGGATACAAGAAAGTGAATCTTTCCTAGTGGTTCGCCAGCCTCTCAAAGATATGTACAAACATCTCTGTACTGATCCGCAAGACTCTACTAAACCTGCTCACGACTCGTGAGACCTGTGTAACTTATGCTCTGATACCAACTTGTCACGACACCAAAACCACATATGCCATGATGGGACCTGTCGTGATACCATCTTTAGTTCGAAACATAGTGAAATAGGTTTAAATAAATAAAGTCTCATATTAACTGGAAAAAAACATCGCAACCCGATAGTAAATTTCCCAAAAATATGGGTGTAACTAAGTACATGAGAATCTATGCAATAACATTGTCTAGCTGTTGAAAACACTATCAAAGAAAGTAGAACCGAACAAAAAAAATAAAAGAAAAGGAGGTGAGTCAAGGTCTACAGGCGCCAAAGCAGCTACCTTGTTAATCTCCGAACTAATAAGACTCGAAAATCAGTCACCGCCGCGCTCGGAAGTACCTGGATCTGCACACGAAGTGCATAGAGTAGCATAACTACAACCAACTCGATAGAAACAAGACTAACCTTTGGGCTAATAGCAGTGACGAGCTTAACCAATACAATCCGAATACAGAGTTTTACAATACGAAAATGATAAGAATTAGGAAAATAATATCTTAAAGAAATTCAAATGCTATTTGTTACACAATACAGGAACGTTGACATGCTTCTAGGTTAAACAGTTAAGCTCAACACAAATAAAATAATCTAATTTTGACAGATATGAGGAATATTACATCTCTATATATACATGTCAATATGCACATCACATGTGATGCAACACAATGAAAACCGCACGTACTTACACTCTTAGAGTCCTCAATCTGACTATCTCAATTCTGCTCATCACACTCAGTCACTAAGCGATGTACGGTACCTGCACTCATTGTTGGTATGTGAGACTCTAGAGGGGCGAATCCTGCCCAAGCTCTAATAATAAGCTAATCCTTCCCGATCCCATAATGAAAAATCCTAAACGGCCTGTTGTGGCGTGCAGCCCGGATCAACATATAAGCCATAAAGCCTGCAAAGCGATCCATGTATAAGCCATATGGTCTGCTGCGGCGTGCAGCCTGATCCACCAATCTCACTCACAACACGGCTCCAAGGCCCCAACTCAGTCATCAATCTCTCTAGTCTCTCGGGCTCACAAATTTCGTGCTAATTAGCCCAAATAATGCTATATAACACAATAATAAATAGTAACAAAGACTGAGATATGATATACAAATGATGATGTGACTGAATACAAGATTGCCATCTAGGCAAATAATTCAACAGCAGCGACGGCCACAGTGGTCTCAACAAATGCGCATATAGCCTAACATGAACTGTCGCTCAATTACTCTAACACATAGAGATCACATGAATGGATAAAAGGTTTATGACTACAAAGTACAACGGAATTGACCGGATCACAATTACTACGGTGGACGCCCACACCCCGTCACCTAGCATGTACGTCACCTTAACTCCAATCACATAACATGAAATTCAGGGATTCATACCCTCGGGACCAAGTTTTGATGTGTTACTTACCTCAAGTCGTGCAAACCTCTATTCCAATAATCCCTTGCCTCACGAATCGTCTTTCGAACGCCTCGAATCTAGTCACAAACATCTCGATACAATCAACTCAAGCTATAGGAAAAACTATGTTCTTTAACAAAAGTCAAAAAGTCTACTCACGACGTCCATCCCATACCCATGTCTCGAAATCCAACAAAAGGTACAAAATTCGAACACCCATTCAATAACGAGTCCAAACATACCAAATTTACTTAAATCCGACGCCAAATCTCCACTCGAATTCTCAATTCGTATTCTCTAATCCCTAGTCAAAAACTCCAAAACTTCCACCTTAAAAACACATAAAATAAGAGGAAATTCAATGGATAATCAATATTATTGAATAAAAATGTTCAAGAGGGGCTTACCTCGAGAAATCTCGTGAAATACCCTTCAAAATCATCCAAAACCTAGCCCCTAATGTTCAAAAATGAATAAAATCTCGGAACCCTTCAATTTTACAAACTACCAAGGCATTTCGCACCTTCGAAGCCTAGGCTCGCACCTACGATCTCACTTTTGTGGACAAATTCACACTTCTACAAATCCCACAAAGAAAACAACCTCACGTATCTGCTGTCCCAACTTCGCACCTGCGGGACTGCATCTGCGAACCATACCTAGCTCCCGCGACTCCAAAGCCTCCTGCCTAATTCTGCTTCAGTGATCGATCATGCACAGATGCGCATCCGCGTCTGTGGAACTCCTTCCGCACCTGCGACCTCTGGCAAGCCCCTTCAGGCCTGCACCTGCGGCCCCTATGTCAGTTCTGCAAGCTTGCACCTGTGACCAAATTCCTCATAGGTGCGGTTACACCAGAAACTCCCCAACTTCGGCAACTTCCTAAGTCCACAGTTCGATTCGATAACCATCTGAAATCCACTCGAAGCCCCCGGGACCTCAACCAAATATACCAACAAGTCCTAAAACACAATACGAACTTAGTCGAGGCCTCAAATCACATCGAACAACATCAGAAACACAAATCGCACCCTAATTCAAGCCTAATGAATATTAAGGAATTCCAACTTCTAAAATCGATGCCGAAACCTATCAAATCAACTCCAACTAACCTAAAATTTTGCACACAACTCAAAAATGTCACAACGAACCTATTCTTATTTTCAGAACAAAACTCCAAGCCTAGTAAACACAAAGTCAACACTTGATCAAACTTCTCAACTCTCCAAACTTCTAATTTTACAACTTTTGCCATTTCAAGCTAAAATCACCTACGGACCTCCAAATCAATTTCCGAACACACTTTTAAGTCCAAAATCACCATAGGGAGCTATCAGAACCATCAAAACTCCATTTCAGAGCAATTTACACATAAGTCAACATCCGGTCAATTCTTCCAACTTAGGCTTCTAACCTTGGGAAAAAGTATCCCAATTTATTCCGAAACATCCCCGAAGCCAAACCAATTACCCTCGAAAGTAACATAACCATTATTGAGCATAGAATAAGCAGTAATGGAGGAACAGGGCTACAACACTCAAAACGACCGATCAGGTCATTACATTGATATGTGAAAGGCATGACCTAGAGGTTAATAATGATAGTGTAGGTCTCTCTCGGGAGACAAGAGTCATGAAAGAGATAATGATGAGTTATTATAACCATATATGCATTTTTTGGAAGTGATAAGTCTAAAAAAATAAGAACATCCAAGCATGTGCCATTGATTTCCCCTTGAGTATAAGGAGAGTCAATTGAACTCGAAATGATATGATACTTGCACCATGAATGTTATATGGGCCCCAGAAATGTACAAAGCTTTGCTATGCTCCTAAGATATATTGACATGAGGAATTTGGGTCCTAAGCCTATGAGGTTAGAAAAGAGGTAGAGCACTTATGAGATTATCGCCATGGCAATTTATTCCTCCTAAATAGTCAATCCTATATAAGAGGAGTAGAGACATGAAAGATATGTCCCTCGAGTTTATAAGTTCAAGACCTGTGTCGAAATCCGGAACATTCACCCCAAGTGGAAAAGAAAGGCAACATTAAGGCTACTTAAGTTCAACCAAACAAGAATGAGGTCGTGTAGCTATGAGGATTGAATATCGTAATGAAGACATGTGTAGTATTGGAAAGTGCTAAGGGTTAAAGTGATGCTCCGAAGAGATATGCTAATGATTAACCCCTAATCCACCCAAGGATGTGTAATATTTGGGAAGGTGAATTCTCCATACATGACAAGTACATGACGGTCACCGATCCTAGAAACCATGAGAGAGAGAAAGGGATAAGTGTAAGGCTTCCTCCATAGTGTTTTATTTGTTCGAATGTCAAATATAATGGAACCCAAGAAAGTACTATAGAATAAGTGGAAAGGCTTGTGAGTGTTCAGAATAAGTTCATCATGAAATTGTGATTTAACCGAAGTGCCAAGAAAATATGAAAGAAGGAACGGTTGTGAGAAATAGAGGTGATGCTGTAATAACCCAAGTGTGCATTGGACGCGATAAAGAGCCTCTTAAGAGACTTACAAGCAAGAAGTGGTAATGATACCTTGAAGGAAACACTTTCCTACAGACATCCCAACAAGTGCCGAGAGGCTAGCATGATAAATTCACAATTAAGGGAAAGGACCTCGTAACATATGGAAGAGTGCAGAATTGTTCACTAACTAGGAAGAATGAGGTGAGAAGGATTGGGAAAAATCTATAAATTTCATAGTTATCATAAAATCTATACTCGCCTAGAGCACAAGTGTTAATTCATAAGGAACAACCGTAATGCAATGGACTTGGGTGTCACTAAATACGAACTAAGAGATGTAGGGGGAGTTCATGTTTCCGTATTACAATTGAAAGTGAGACTACTAGTGAAGTTTGTTGTGGTGTGGTTAACTCAAGAAACTAGGTACAATGAAGCCATAAGTTCATGGGAGATGTACATTTGTGTGACACAATAAGGGTATCAACTATTCCTTAAGGACAAGGGAAATGTTTGAAACGTGTTGTGGAGGTATTAAGAGAGGATGAATACTTCTTACAAACCAGGCATGTTTAACTTAATAGCTCTCAAGCTGAAATACAAAGCAACGTCATTGGTAGCTACAATACTGAGAATGAGGTCAGTTACTTATTGAGGATGGAAACAAGTGGACTAAGTGTTACACTCAGAAGGAAACTAAGAGGCCGTCCTTTGATGAATTTGTGAGGATCTCAAGTTTCAGAGAAATCCTTAAATGGACAAGTGACCTTTCGAATTGAATATATGAAGGGTGTTGAAAGGTGCGTTTGAGTTGTTAAACAATGAAGAGAGTTCATGATAACGAAGGAAAGAGGATGGGATAAGAAAGGTCTGAGCACAAGGTTTCTATACATTTGACTCGATGTCGTGCAGGTTAATGTTATGATGGTGTGTGCAAAAACCAGCAAATGGAAGGTGCTATAAGAAACTTACCAAGTAAAGCCCTTTGTTAAGAATTTGGAGAAGCAAGTTACGAGTATTAACCTAAGGTTGTAACTTGATTCACGTTTATGGTAATAACTCAATTCCTAAGAGTTTATATGAAAGAGAAATGTGATAAAGATGTTCCAAGAATGATTCATCTAGTTCAAAGGTAATGTTAACATCATGATTATGTTGCCTTTTCAATATTAATGTCCATATATGACAAGGGAATTATATAGTGTTCATAAAGATGTACTTTAGTATATCAAATCGCGATTGGGGAAGAAGTGGCTACAGTAATGTTTTCTGAGGAGTATAGGGCAAATAAAGGCCATGGTCAAGAATTTTATCGTATATTGAGTTGTTGTTGCACCATGTGGTGCCTCGTATAGAAGGAGAGGTCGATCTCCCATCGGATGGTTTGAAGTTGGTATAGCAGAGTTGATAGGGCCAGAAATCCTTCACTAAGCTATGGGGAAGTCAAGATCATCTAGGAATGGTTGTAGAAAGTTGAAGGTCACCAAAAGTCCTATTCTGATATTCGACATAGAGATTTGGAGTTTGAGAAAAATGAGTGGGTGTTTCTCAAGACTTTCTCCATGAGGACATTATGTTATTTGCTAAGAAAGATAAATTGACTCCAATACACACTAGGCCTTATAAAACCTTTAACTAAATAGTCCATGTATCCTACGAGTTTAAATTAGCTCAAGTGTTGTCCTCCATGCATCCTATGTTTCATGCGCGTCTATTGAAGAAAGTGACTGGAGGTTCGTCACTCATTGTCCCTGTGGAGAATGTTGAAATTAATGAAGGTTTGACATACGAAGAGGTTCCTTTTGCCATCCTTGACAGACAAATTCGAAAGATGAGAACCAAGGAAGTTGTATCTGTCAATGTGTCATGGCGGAACCAACATATGGGAGAAGCGACTTAGGATCAGAAGAAGATATGAAGAGGAGATATCCTCACTTATTTTTAGAACAAGGTAATAATGGTAAAGGTTATTGCAGGCTCTTTTCTTTTGGGTTTTATCTTTTTTCTCATGTATATGTGCCTGCTTGGCTTGTAGCAGTTGTGTAAGTTGATAACAATGAAATGGTAAGAAATGGTGTGTTTAGTACTACGTATAATTATGGTGCCTTGTATGACATGTGAATTTGTTTCTTTGGTTGGTTTATGTGGCTCTCTAATAGGTGGATAAACACACACACACACGCACATACACACATACCAACACCAGCACACACACACACAGATATATATATATATATATATATATATATATATATATATATATTTATATATATATATATATATCCTAGCCTCGTCATTACCTCGTCAGTGTTAGGTTCGATACTTACATAGTATATTGGGTCGGTTGTACTCATACTACACTCACATAGTATATCGGGAAAATCAGAGTCCCAAGTGGTGCTTAGTAGATACCAGGCATGTGATTCGAGGTAGAGCTGCATTCCATTCGCAAGCCTCAGAGTTATCTTCTTTTATTTTATTAAACTAGTTTTATTTTATGGAAAATATTGTATATCTCGCCAAAAAATAGATTTAGTAAACTCTAGTAGCTTATGTACTTGTGACTCCACATCTTGGGAGAATTGAATGTTCGTATGGATTTTATACTTATTCTGTATACCTTTTGAGTTGCTTTTACTTTATACTGTTATCTTGTTTTTAGTCGTTAATTGCAATTCCATCGTATTAACAGTTGTGTGTTGGCTTGCTTAGCAAGCGGTGTTAGGCACCATCACGACCCTGACTGATTGGAATTTTTTGTCGTAATAGATCTCTTTCATGTTCACTTTCTCTTATTTGTTCCAATTTTATTAATAATGTTATATGATAATTCATGTCCACTTTGGCTTCTTTGCACTTAAACAGTTGTTGAAACTTCATATTGTTATGTGAAGTTGTTGTATCAACATCAACCAATTGACTTTTCAACGACGAGTTTTAGTTGATCGTTGGCTCATTGTGCCACCTAAAATAGTTACAATCACCTTTATTCTACAGCATACAACAAGTATTTATCAATGGGTGAGTAAAACCTCGTATCTTACATAAATATTAAATAATGTATCTCCGCATTATAAGAGTATTTCAGCGCAATGGGAGTAGTTGCATTGAAAGGTAAAGTATCTCCACACGATGGGAGTTTCTGACTTAAAAAATGTAAAATGCATGTAAGCTTCTTGAGCAAAACGTCAAAACATTCAAGATAAAAAATAAAATAAGGAGCATGCCCAAGAGATACTCTTGACTGCAAAACTAATTGCGGCCGCCTATCGACAGAACGTATGGTAGGATTGGATAGTTCGTCCTTCGATTGGCGAAGTCAGCGACGAAGTTTGGGACTATATGTTTGTTATCTCCTTATAAAAAATTAGGGTTTAATTGAAACACATATGTTCTTACAACCCCATAGAACTAGATATATTTGGAAGATCAAATCGTACATGATAATGGAAAACAATGCAGTTAATATTGTTTACCCGTAAAAGAGTACAGTTGAATTTATAGCATGGTTTATAGACAAGTGAATTGATTTGATCCCAAAATGATAAATGAATTATATAAAATTCAAGACATAGCATTGAAATCGACATAAAATAGCAGATAACTGGTTTTCGGGAGCAAGGCTTCCGAAGACAGAAATAAGAATGTCGTTAGATAGAAAATAAAGTATTATTTAGCTTGGAGTAATGCATAGCATAAGTTTTTCAGAATTTTCATGTCCTGCAATGGTTGTTGAAGTCACTATTTATAACAATACTTGGAGAACAAGGTCCTAAGATCAAGCCCCTCTTAAATAACAATAACGGGGGTCATTGATGAATATATAATGGCAGGTCATGAATTCCAAAATTCTCTATAAAGGATGTGTATTTAATATTGAGAATTATCTTCATTGAATGTCATCTAGTAACAACTATTTATTTTCCCTCGTTGATAATGTTCCATTCGAGGTTTAATCGATCCTAACCGAAGTTGTTGTCCTTGGTCTTGGTTTTCACTTGCTTCATCTTCTGCCTGTCCCTGGTTCCACGTGTCACTTCGTCATTCGAGTATTTAATGTGAACCAATTTTACCCTATACAAATTGTCCCCCTGCGTTCCGGTGGCACCTCTTTGTGTCACCGAGAAGTTGGTGAAGATTCCTTTCTTGGCAGGAAATTTTCTAAACCTTGCTGAAAAGATTTTGACACTTGATAAGATGCACAACTCTTTGCATTTAATACCCTGAACACGTGTTACTCCACGATTTAGCAATATTTTTTCCGGTTCTCGAGGTAATCATGGCCACAATTTTAGCCGCCTATTCCTTAATTTATACGCCCCATTCTTCTTTTTTTACACTTAAAAATTTTACAAACTCTCTCCATTTCTTTACATTCAACTATTTTCTGCATTCACCCTTCTATAATCTTTTTCAAAGAACTCTTATCACCTTCTGCAAGATCATGGCTTCTTTCACTAACTCTTCCACAAACTCCGGTCTTCTCTGCGGTGGGGGTCCAAAGGAGAGAAAAGACAAACAAATCGATGTTGATGCTGACCCCCCTTCATTAAGCACCATTATCCCCAAATGTCTCAACACATCCAAGGACTTTGAAGAGAAGTTCCCTTTTTCAAATTCCCACACTTGGGTTGTTGGCAAATACCCCTCTTCCATTCGCCCTTCCAGCATTCCTGCTATGAAGGAGGATTGTGATTGCCATAAGGTGAACGTCGTTTCTCCTGATCTGGTGGAGCAAGTAACCTTCACTAAGAAGGGCTTCATGTATGTTTATACGTACCCATTCACTTTGGGTGCGTTTTATATGGGCGGGGGAGTTGACCCCATGACTTTGGAACTGTGCCACCGATACCAAGTTTGTTTGGCATAGGTGGGCACTTGGATGTGGCAAACTATGGCCTGTTTGCGGCGGCTGTGCTAGGAAACATAGGAGGAGCTCACCTTGGCTCGTATGATGAATCTCTACTACCCCAAGATTTTTCGTGGGGAGTAATAAATTTCAGCAAACATGGCCATGCTCACTAGCATGGATGACGATAATGATCGTAGGTGGATGGAGCGATTTGTTGCTATTGCAACCTGGGATATCATCCTGGCCACAACTCCACCCTTCCTTGAGTCTTAGACTCGTACACTTAATTTCGAAGTCCATCTCTTTTTTCTAAGAAAAGGTTGTTTCATGTCGTTGTTGGCCCTTCTCCTTTCATTATTTTAGTAACCCGGTGGACACCACCAAGAGTTGAAGGCCTGGACTGGTGGGTTATGAAGATTCTTCATATCACCGCGCCTGAGACCCGCCTGTGGAAAGAGTTGTCCCCAAATATGGATGAAGGGCCAAGAATCATGGTAAGCTAACTCGTAAAATCGATTCTTCCTTCATTTTATCTTTCTGCATAAGAAAACTAGTTAAACTCATCTTTTTGTTCGATTCAAGTCTCCCACAGGGTTCTGTTACCATCTAGGAGGAGGACATTTTGGTTGATTCCGTATAGGCTATGAGGTTGTTGAAGGAGGCTCTCAGCCTAACAGGCACAATTGGATCTGCTTCCGATGCAAGTGCTTCCTCTCAGAGTCCCCGATCGGAGAACAAGAAACCAAAAAGATGGCGTTTTTCCTCCGCCGAGGGCAAGAATAAAAAAGTGAAGAAAGCCGCACCCGAACCAGCCACAGCCACTATAGTTATTGACGATGCTGGGGAAGCAAGAGATGAAGGGTCGTCCCTACAAAGGAGATAACAACCTTCATCAACTCAATAGAAGAATCAATCTCAAGGGCTTAGAAGTCCAACAAAGTACAATCCCCAAGCGCTCTAGGAGGGGGCAGGGGGTTTGACTTGGTGGAGAATGCCAATTCTCCTTTTCCGGTCCCATTTGTTGCTCCCGGTACTATGAGGCTGAGTACCTGGCCTCTTCCGTCTTAGGTTAGTGAGGAACCAACAAATAACACTGCCTCTACCGCAACTACTTCTCAACCCACAACACTATCTGCTTCATGTCCTTTCACGCCGGCGATACCTTCATCACCTGCAACTGCTACATCTCCCCCACCGGTTGCAGATGCCAGAGGGGAGGATTTCCCTCCTCCCCAGTCCCCAAATAATGGGAATTTAGGGCACAGCTACTTACCCACTTCTGCAGATCCCCAGATGAGGAGGAGTGTCTCCCTATCGGTGTCTACTAAGTGCCACCTGCTTTCTCGGCCAATGAAACTTGCTAACTATCTGAAGTCGTTCGCTTCAGAAAAGGAGAAGAATAAAATACACTCTATTTCGAGAGGGTGTTTGTTAAATATTTCCATGCACAATGCGGCAACAGTACTAAACTTACGCCCATCTATTGTTTGTGTTTTCTTGATTTGTCGTGAAAGGGTTTTCAACTTGGGTTTTTGCTTAGCAGGAAAACTTCCTTACTTCCGAGTCCATCACAAATTGATCCTCGATAAAGAAGGGCTCATGTCCGAGCGGGAACAACTGTTGGTCGAGAGGGACCAACTCGCCGCACGCCTCCCGGTATTAGAAGTGAAGGCCGCTAAAGCGAGTGATCTCGAAGATCGGCTGTAGCTTAGCGAGTAGGAGGTAGAGGCCCTTAGCTAAGAGGCTAAGGCCAAGTAGTCTTAAGTTCAAGATGTTGTGCTTGCTGCTGCCGAATGCGAATTTGCCTCCATAGAGAGAGTGAGTGAATAACTTTGAGGCAGCTTTGAACTCCAAAGTTGAAGAGCCTGTTGCGGCCAAAGAGAAGTGTACCCAGATGGAGGATAGGTATAAGAGTATCACGAAACATCATATGGTTCACGTAATCACTATCTGTGATCTTGATCTTAGCCTTAGTACCGCAAGATTTGAGTGGGATGGCCTTTTGACCGAGGTCGACCGGCTCAAATTAGAACTTCAGCTCCGAGCGGATTCACTCATCATCAGAAAAACATATTGTATGTGTAGAATTGGTGAAAAACCTTAGAAGAGGCCCAAGCGGTCATCATTGATATTGACGATGAGATCGCCAAGGCCCGAGAACTGGACTTAAATGTTCAAAAATGCCTCCCAGCTCAGCCTGGCGCAATTGATTCTTCTGGTTCTGGTTCTGAGTTCTCCAGAACCAAGGAGGAACTTGAAGAGAATAATGATGAAGGCCAAGATCCCGAGCCGACAGCAGATTCACCTACTTCTCTTGGGGGTGCTGATGCTTCTCTTCCCCCGATTTCTGGTGGTGACATAGTTTAGCTTTTTTCTTTTCCTTTTTGGTTTTCCATTTGTATTTTTGTACTTGTGCTGCCTAGCATATTTGATAAATAACAATGCTTTTTTTTTTAAGCATTGCACACTTGTCATATTTCTCAACAAATGCCTTAGCGTCTTGCTCCATCCGGGGCTGGTAGTATCCTGCCCTAACTAATTTTAACACCAATGAATCCGCACCTAATTGATTTCCATAAATTCCTTCGTGAACCTCTCTCATGGCGTAATAGCCTCTGAGGCTCTTAAGCATTGGGCCAACGGGCCTTGGAACGACCTTATGTATAGTTGTAATAAGATGCTTTGCTGCGGAGTGTTGGGGATGCCTTCGGGTCTTCGGGCAGCTTGGCGTGCTCAAGGTAGTCAATGATATCATTTCTCCAGTCCTAGACCATGTTGGTTGTATTTACTTCATAATAACCTTCCCCATCTAGTGTTGAGTGCATGAGCTGGACGACCGTACCGAAATCTGATCCCTTCATTTTTGTGGAAATGCCTAAATTGGCCAATGCATCTGCTTCTAAGTTTTCTTCTCTTGGGATGCGGGTGATTAACTATTCCCTGAACCTTGCAAGCAGAGTTTGAACTTTCAACACATATTGCCTCATGCAATCCTCCTTGGTGTCGAAGATTCCATATACTTGATTTACCACTAGTTGGGAATCATATTTGATTACATTGAGCTTGGAGTCTAGTCCCCTCACCAATTCAAGTCCTGCAATTAAACCCTCATACTCAGCTTCATTATTAGTCAAGGGAACAATTTTATGGCCTGCCTCAGTACTTCTCCCGAGGGCGTGATTATGAATAGCCGATCCTGGACCCTTTCACGTTGGAAGCTCCGTTCGTGAACAAGGTCCAAACTCCTGATGTCATTTCCGACACCAACACAGCTTCTTTAGTGGCCAAAAGGTAGTAGCTCCGGACTAAAATCGGCCATGAAATCTATCTCACCCTGAACTCGGGAAGCACGACTGGCGCTCAACCGAGTGAACTCAGTCAAGCAAAATTGTTAGATACTTTCTACCCAAACTCACTTATGAATAAAGATAATACATATTTTCATTAATTAGAAAATAAAGAGATCATATGTACAATACTAATTCATCACCATTAGTTACTTAATTTTAAAGTCTCAAATTACACATACTTTCATAGTTTGAAGCGGAAGATGTAACACATATACAACATTACTATCTTAAGTTTCCCAATACCAATACAACCCACACCATGTCTATGGAGACTCTAATAGGTACAAATGAGCATGATGATAATGCTGGCAACAAGGCCCCAGCTATACCTCAAACGCAATACACAAGGAACAAAAGATACAAGACCCCGAAATGAAGTGGGTTTCACCAAGTCAGCTGGGAAGAGGGTGTACCACTATCACTGATCAATGTCTCCTGCTGTGGATCCACCTGCATCCATTGAAGATGTAGCGCTCCCGACAAAAGGGACGTTAGTACATGTGGAATAGTACTAATATGAATGACAAAACACCCTCTCAATAGATTGATTAATAATACAAGCAAGAACAATCATAATATCAGTGGAAGCCTCAAGCAACATCAAACCTCTAGTTAGGACCAAGACAGTATTCAAATAGATTTCCGTATTTTAAGTTGGGAGATCTTTAGTACCAATATGTCACCGTTCACAATACCAATACCACTGTACTTTTAGCACGGAGTCTGATCACGACCCTATCGGCTAGGCCGTCCCACCACAATGATGTGTGGATCGACATCATCCTTTTCTACCAATGATCTCATTTCATATTTCTTTCACATATTTTCATTTCATTGGTACTAGTGGCCATAATTATAAAATCATTCTTGGCACGTTGGCCATATTTAGTATTTCATCCTCACCTTTTTCACTTTCAAATATCATCATCATCAATAACATTAAGGCATTACTAATCAAGGTTTTTAATACACATGTGAGCAACTAATAGCCTTAGGCACATAGAGATTTTTCACAAAATTTGGCATAATAGCCTTCGTTTGAACTTGACTTGAAGTCGAAACATTTTTAATGCACTGCCCATACTTTGAACTCATGGTCAAATGATGACATAACATGATAATAGCATTTGGGATACATATTTAACATATATCTTTCAACACAAGCTTATTCGGAATATCCAATTTTATAATGAACAACTCGGGACTTACATAAATTACATGAATACCGTGGGATTCAATTCTAAAAGAAGAACTTAGCCAAGATGCCTCGATTTGAGGTTTCCTTAAATTACTACAACATTCCAAAAATCCTAGCAATTCCAATATATTTTGAGACATAACAAAATTGAACACATATTAGGAAGATATTCATGGTTTATGCTCATTTGAGCATTTTATCAAATACTAGGTGAGCAAATTTGGCTACAAGGTTCTTCTACTAGATTTCCTTCATTCCCAATCTTTACTTATTTGAGCTTAACAATCTTCCCACAAACCTTATTGGTACATGCATGTATACATAATACTCTCACACCAAAGAATCATATTCCCAATCACCCATCTTTTACCCCAAACTCGAAATTGAAGAATTGGAGAAAGCAATTCTTACCTCTTTGATCCCAAAATGATAAATAAATTAAATAAAATTCAAGACTTAGCATTGAAATCGAGATAAAATAGCAGACAACTGGTTTTCGGGAGCAAGGCTTCCGAAGGCAGCAATAAGAATGTCGTTAGACAAAAAATAAAGTATTATTTAGCTTGGAATAATGTATGATATAAGTTTGTCAGAATTTTCGTGTCCTGCAATGGTTGTTGAAGTCACTATTTATAGCTATACCTAAGGAGCAAGACCCTAGGATCAAGCCCCTCTTAAATGACAATTATGGGGGCCATTGGTGAATATGTAACGGCAGGTCATGAATGCCAAAATTCTCTATAAGGGGTGTGTATTTAAAATTGAGGAATATTCTCCATTGAATGTCATTTGGTGACAAGTATTTGTTTGCCTTCATTGATAATGTTCCTTTCGGGGTTTACCCGATGTCAACCGAAGTTGTTGTCTTCGATCTTGGTTTCCACTTGCTTCATCTTCCGCATGTCCCTTGTTCCACATGTCACTTTGTCATTTCAGTATTTAATGTGAATCGATTTTACCCTATACAAATATATTTTTCAGTTATAATCTCATCACGAGATTATAATATTTGTTCCAAAAACAAATCTTATTTATGTGTATTTGGTGTGGGGTTGCATTATAATTATAGGTTGTATAGGGTTGAATTCAAACGGCAAAAAAGAGGAACTATATATGTATATATATGTGTGTGTGTTTTATAAAATAATAAAAGAAGAAGAAGTATAATGCAGAAAAAAGTAGAGAGAGAAGATTCTTATTGATTTGCGATGAATTACAATGGAATAGAACTCCTTTATTTATATGGAAAAAGTGACTTAGTCACCAAGTAAGAAACCTTAAAATCTCTTTAAAATATAGACATTCACTTTAAATACAATTTTATTTATAACACTCCACCTTTAATGTCTATCCAACAGATAATGTGCCTCGTTAAAACCTTAACTAAAATAAAATCCAGTGGGAAAAAAATTCTAGAGAAGGAAAAAGAGTACGCATATTTAGAAATACGCCTTTTGATTGCCTCATTAAAAATCTCACAAGGAAAACCCAATGGGACAAAACCTTGTAAGGGAGAAAGAGTGCAATGTGTATTGACTCCCCCTAATGAGAGCATCAATTCACATCTTTAAGCCTTCGCATCCCATTCTTGTACACTAGCTTCTTGAAGGTTGACGTCAGCAGAGACTTGGTGAAAAAATCATCCATATTAACTCCAATGAATATGTTGCACCTTGAAATAATCATTTTTGATAGATTTATAATGTCTTCATATAATGTCGTGGAATGGTTTTTTCAATATGTCCATAGAGGTAAAAATTATCGCTATCACATTATCATGCTAATAGTTATAGCAAGATACATATGTGCACATACATATTACCCCGCTACAAGTTATTTTAGTACAAGATATTAAATCTTTCCTTTATTTATTGTCTCAATATAACAAATCGCTTTCACGAATATTTTAGAAACTGAATATGTTTCTTTGAGACTTATTACGACACAATCCTTATTGATTATCAATTTTATTTCTCCAAAATAGTATAATTGGCTCTTCCAGAGCTTTCAATTAATTTTTTACTACCACATATTTATCAACATCCATATGGTGAATATCTCTGCCAAGGAGAAAGTTGCACCATTATGGTCATTGTCAAAATCATTATAGGCAAAATATGTTGCTTCTATTACTTTTGCCCTGTAATAATCATATTGCCAAATATTTTGGCATAATCACAATAGGTACGTGATGAATGACAATTCATGCCATAATAATAAAATATTTTCTTATTTCATCTCAAACCCGCTTCTAGATGTGAGTGTGGTATATTTACTACCTCTAGCACATTCATATTCTTCCAAGCTTGAATATGTATTCATAAATCATATGTTGTCACATTCACATCATGAATGGAACATAATCATCTGTATGTTCTTTAAAAAATCTCATGTCAAATCGATGACAAACATTACTTTCATAAATTGAAGGATTATTTTGAGAATCCTTATTATTCTCGTCACCATAATGATGACAATTATAATTTTATCTATTGTCACAACCACATCCATTGATACCTTCACGGTAATAATTTTGTCTTCTTTCAGACTTACAACATATTGCTTCCACATTCTCTTAAAGGAACGAGAATGAAACAAATTCAATGGGATGAGTTTTCACTTCTTGTGCTCATAATCATGCACGAATTTGATCATGGCACGAAATAAAGTTTTATCACTTCGAGTAGTTATAATTTCTTACAAACTCTATTAGAGTTATAATCAAACTTTGTTGTCTTTGCTTATATTTAAAATAAAATTATAATATTTCAAGAAAAATAAGGTAAAATACTTACCTTCAATCCATAATTTATTCCTGAAGGAAATTCATGGAACCATTGATAATTATTATACTTAATATTATATACAAGTTGAGCACCATGCACGTATCCCAAAGCCTGGTGACTAAAACAGATGTCACTACTCAATTGGTTAGAGTCTCGTGCTGATAAGTTGTTATAAAATAATAAAAGAAGAAGAAGAGTATTGCAGCGAAAAATAGAGAGAGAAGATTCTTATTGATTTATGATGAATTACAATGGAATAGAACCCCTATATTTATAGGGGAAAAGTGACTTAGCCACCAAGTAAAAAACCCTAAAATCTCTCTAATATATAGACATTCACCTTAAATTCTATTCTATTCATAACAATGTATAATATATATTTTTTTTAGAAAATACAAATTTGATTTGTAAATTGAAATTAGTAATTTAAGATTTTCCACAAACTAAAACTCAGAAGAACAAGAAATTAAGCAATTCTATTACATGAATTCTTTTTCTTTTCTTTTATATTTAACTAAAAAAAGTCCACTATCAAGTACAAATCATTACGGCCAACTGTATTGATAAGGCCTTAGCTAGAAGCCTAATGGGGAAGATATTCCGCCAAGATCTCTACGACTTTTTGTGTTGAATTATTATCAAATAATGTTCTCACAGGAAGTTTCATCGATGACTTCCGTAAACCAATTTTATGCAATCACGACCAGAACCAGATTAACTTCAATAAAATGCCATGTCATAGCACTTCTCGATCAATAAATCTTTAATCACTTTCATAATATTACTTAGGAATCGCGACTATAAATACAATAATTTCGATTTCTTAGCTGCCTAAGTTTATAGCCTAAGTTTGTGATAAGACAACTGTATGGGGTCGGATACGATCGAGCGCATAGGAAGCATCAGTCTTGGGTTTCGAAGATCGGTGTCGATTGGGATCGCCCTCCTGTAGATCGAGACCGGCACTTCGAGAAGGGAAGTCCGAGGTCAGGTATCATGGGAATAAAGCTCGAAGCCAAGGCATTCGAGATAAGGTTACCGAGACCGGTCTGGGTAAAGCATCTTGTGGTAAAAATATCAAATTCATATAATGGAAGGGGCAGAAATCTAGTGGCATGTAAACATCTCGGCGGGAATCACAGCCCAAATCCGCAAACACGTTGAACCCAATAATTTTAGGGTTCTTTTACCCTGTAATTAGGTCTTTTACCTTGTATAAGATTCTTTTCTACTCCTATATAAAGAATTCAACCCTACTGTATACAACACGCAACATACGATCAACGTACAAAGTTAGCATATTTTTACTGTCTTCTTCATAAAATACTTGTTTCATTCCTGTTCATTCCGTCACAGCTGAATTGTTCATCTTTGGTGGTTTGCTTACTCTTTCACTTATTTAATTTAGCCTTTATTTATCATTCATTCTTTAATTGTATCAGGCCAAGTCACGTATCCTTAATACCACTTACAAATTTAGTTGTTACTCGTATTTAAGGATAAACAGTTTGGCGCCCACCGTGGGGCTAAGGATAGTAGTGAACGTTTGATACAATTTTCTGTCACACACTATTTTACACTTGTTCTTTGCATAATCTTTTGTTTTCAGGTTATAATGCAGTCATGTCGCACTCACAATCCGTGCCTCAGTTTGTCAATGGCGAGTTCGACCACCAGGGCGAAAACAACAATGTGATATCCGGTAATGAAGTTTCAGTCGACGCTAATTCTCAAATAGCGGTCGATGTGGATCAGACTTCTAGCCCGTCGAACAGTGTCCAAAGAAAACACCGCTCGAGAACTCAAAACAACGAAGGGGACGGGATTAGTATCAAAATGATATTTGACATGTTACAAGCCCAGCAAGCAGCCATCGCTCAGTTACAAAGTCGTAGTAAGATTTCGGATAGGGTTGAAGCCAGTTCTTCTCGAGGAGTTGTTCCTGAAAATGAACCGACCGCAGCGCAACCGGGCGAAAGCGGATCGGGAACAAATTCTGGGATCATGAAGATTCTTGTGGAGCTGACCAAGCGAGTCGAGTCGGGCGAGAAGAAGATTGAAGCCAATGACAAGAAAGTAGAAACATATAATTCGAGGGTGGATCAGATTCCAGGAGCACCCCCGATGTTGAAAGGCTTAGATTCGAAGAAATTCGTGCAAAAGCCTTTCCCAGCAAGCACTGCCCCTAAACCTATACCAAAAAAGTTTCGCATGTCAGAAATCCCCAAGTACAACGGGACATCTGACCCAAATGAGCAAGTAACGGCGTACACATGTGCCATAAAGGGAAATGATCTCGAAGACGACAAGATTGAGTCCGTTCTCCTAAAAAAATTCAGGGAGACATTGTCAAAGGGAGCAATGACTTGGTATCACAACTTGCCCCCGAATTCCATCGATTCTTTTGCCATGCTTGCAGACACCTTCGTTAAAGCTCATGCGGGTGCCATCAAAGTCGAGACACGAAAATGGGATTTATTCAAGGTCAGGCAAACAGACAACGAGATATTGAGGGAATTTGTATCTTGCTTTCAAATGGAACGGATGGACCTACCACCGGTCACCGATGATTGTGCCGGACAAGCTTTCACTCAAGGGCTCAACGCCCGAAGTTCAACGGCTTCACAACAGCTTAAGCAAATCTTGATCGAATATCCGGCTTCCACTTGGGCGGACATACATAATCGGTATCAATCAAAGATCAGGGTCGAAGACGATCGGCTTGGGGCCCCCTCGGGATCCAGTTACCCCGTCAGAACTCACGACAGGATTCAAAGAGATAATATCAGAGAGCTAAGATAGAACAAAGATAGGCATCGACCATACCCCAGTGATCGAAGGGTCATTCTAGGAAGGCAGGGTTCCCCAAGATAGGAAAGGAGGAACGATCCTTCTCAAAGGAACCGAGGACCGTTGTCAAGAAATAACTTCGAAAAAGCCGCTGCTCACCGTGAAGCACCCCGACTGTCCGAATACAACTTCAATATCGATTCAGCGACTCTCGTATCGGCCATCAGTCGCATTAAAGATACCAGGTGGCCTCGACCGCTGCAATCGGATCCAGCTAAGAGAGATCCCAGCTTGATATGTGAGTACCACGGCACACATGGACATAAGACAGAAGACTGTTGACAATCGAGGGAAGAGGTGGCACGGTTGCTCGAGAACGGACACCTCCGAGAGTTTTTGAGCGACCGAGTCAAAAACCATTACGAGAACAGAAACAGGCCAGCAAACCAAGAGGAGCCTCAACACATAATCAACATGATAATCAGAGGGGTGGATACACCCCAAGGCCCAGTATTAAAGCGTTCCAAGATATCTATCACCCGAGAAAAGCACACTCAAGATTATGCGGTGGAAGGAACCTTGAGCTTCAGCAATAAAGATGCAGAAGGAGTTATACAACCCCATAAAGACGCCCTAGCAATATCGATGCTCATACACAAAACTCGGGTGAAGCGTGTACTCGTCGATCCTGGTAGTTCAGCCAATATAGTTCGATCGTGGGTTATCGAGTAGCTTGGATTGACAAACCAGATTATCCCTGAAGTTCGAATTCTCAATGGTTTCAACATGGCTTGTGAAACAACCAAAGGGAAAATAACGTTGCTGGTGAACACTGCCGGTACTATTCGGGAAATAAAGTTTTGCGTAATCAAAGGAGACATGAGGTATAATGCCTTGCTCGGGAGGCCATGGATTCATGATATTGGAGCAGTACCTTCAACACTGCACCAGATGTTAAAATTCCCATCGGCTGATGGGATGGTAACTATTTACCGAGAACAACATGCTGCGACGTAGATGTTCGCAGTAGAAGAGGCAGTGCCAAAGCTGACCGCTCCTTCCCAAAAGACCCAATAGCAATCACAAACACCACCTTCAACAAACGAAGGTGAGCAGGATCATCTCGAAGATGATGATTATGGGGTTCCCCGGTCATTCATCGGACCCGACGAATCTGATGCAACCTAATCAACGGTCGAGGAGCTTGAGCAGATTTCACTCCGAGGCGACTCGCCGGATCAGAAGGTACACCTGGGTTCGGGCCTAAGCTACGAGCTCAGGGCTAAATTAATTAAATTTCTTTCAGCTAACGAAGACTCTTTTGCTTGGTCCCATCTTGACATAACAGGGATAGCACCGAAAATTAAAACTCACAAACTGAGCATTGATCCAAAATTCTGGCCGGTCAAGCAAAAGAGGAGACGTCAGTCCGAGATCAAGCAAGCATTCATCAAGGAAGAGGTAACTAAACTTTTAAATATAGGGTCCATACGGGAAGTCAAATACCCTGAGTGGCTAGAAAATGTAGATGTAGTTCCTAAAAAGGGAAACAAGCTAAGGATGTGCATAGATTATAAAGATCTAAATAAGGCGTGCCCCAAAGATTCCTTTCCTTTGCCCAACATCGATCGCATGATCGATGCTACCGCTGGCCACGAGACCCTTAGCTTTCTCAATGCCTATTCTGGTTACAACCAGATACGAATGTATAATGATGATCAAGAAAAGACATCCTTCATCACTAAGTATGGTACTTATTGCTAGAACGTGATGCTGTTCGGGCTTAAAATAGCAGGGGCTACCAATCAACGCCTAGTAAATAAGATGTTCGAGAAACAACTAGGAATAACAATGGAAGTTTACATCAATGACATGCTAGTTAAGTCCCTGCGAGCAGAGGACCATTTGAGTCATTTGCAGGAAACGTTCGATGAGCTAAAACGGTACAACATGAAGTTAAACCCAGAAAAGTGTGCATTCGGAGTGGGTTCGGGACAATTCCTTGGATTCATGGTCTTGAACCGAGGGATAGAAATCAACCCCTAGAAAATCAAAGCCATCGAAGATATAACAATCGTAGACAGTGTGAAAGCTGTGCAGAAGCTGACAGGACGAATAGCAGCCCTAGGCCGGCCCCGATCCCCTCGAATTGGAGGCGCCGTATGTGAACAAAGTCCACACTCCTGAAGGAGTCCCCGATTCGGTCATAAGTTCTTTCTCGACCTCGGGTACAAGCGACAACGTGAAGTCGACGACAAAATCTTCCTGAACTTGAGATTTGATCGAGGTTCGAGGCGGATATTCGATATCGTATCCGCTTATTTCAATGGCCCATTTGGCCAGCCGGCCCACTAGCTCGGATTTGTGCATAATATTCCTAAGGGGATGAGTTGTTACTACGCATATGGGATGGCATTGGAAATATGGTTTAAGCTTCCTAGAGGCACTCAATAAAGCGAGTGCTAGCTTTTCCAAATATGGGTGTCTAGTTTCGGCCTCACCTAGGGTTCTACTGACGTAATAAATGGGGAATTGCGTACCTTGTTCTTCTCGGACCAAGACCCCGCTCACTGCTACTTCCGAAATGGCTAGGTAAAGGTATAGTTGCTCACCTGTCTTTGGTGTATGCAACAAAGGTGGACTAGAAAGATACCTTTAAAATTAACTAACAACGACGCAGAGTATGAAGCTATGATTGCAGGTTTAGAGTTGGCCAAAAGCCTGGGGGCAGAGATAATCGAGGCCAAATGTGATTCCCTCCTCGTAGTCAATAAAGTAAACAGGACATTCGAAGTTAGAGAGGGGCGAATGCAAAGGTATGTGGACAAGCTTTAGGTCACATTACGTAGGTTTAAAGAATGGACCTTGCAGCACATACTGCGAAAGCAAAATAGTGAGGCCGATGCCCTCGCCAACTTAGGATCATCGGTCGAAGATGAAGAGATCGATTCTGAGAAGGTCGTGCAACTATTAAGGTCGGTGGTGGAAGAAGGCCACACCGAAATTAAATCGACGAGCTTGACCTGGGATTGGAGGAACAAATACAAAGAATATCTCAGTTCAGGTAAGCTCCCCTCGGATCCCAAAGAATCGAGAGCATTACGCACAAAGGCAGCCCGATTCTGTTTGTCCGGCGACAGAACCCTATTCAGAAAACACTCGGAGGCCCCCTCGCCATATGTCTTGTGCCCGGCGACACCGAGTACATCTTAAGGGAGATACATGAAGGCACATGCGACAGTCATTTCTGCTCCGAATCCTTAGTTCAAAAAATAACTCGGGCCGGTTACTATTGGATCGATATGGAGAAAGATGCAAAGGAGTTCGTACGCAAATGCAGCAAGTGCCAAAGACACGCGCCAATGATTCACCAGCCCGGAGAGACGTTGCATTCGGTCCTATCGCCATGGACATTCATGAAGTGGGGGATGGACATCGTCGGCCCTCTCCCCCGCGCACCAGGTAAAGCTCAATTTATCCTTTTTATGACTGACTACTTTTCTAAGTGGGTTGAGGCACAAGCTTACAAAAAGGCCAGGGAAAAGGAAGTGATCGACTTCATCTGGGACCACATCATCTGCCGATCTGTGATGCCATCGGAAGTGGTATGCGACAATGGCAAGCAATTCGTTGGCAGCAAAGTAACAAAGTTCTTCGAAGACAACAAGATCAAGAGAATATTATCGACGCCATATCACCCCAGTGGCAATGCACAGGTCGAGTCGACCAACAAGACCATAATTCAAAACTTGAAAAAAAGGTTAGGCGACGCAAAGGGAAAATGGCGCGAGATACTGCCCGAAGTTCTATGGGCGTATCGCATGACAGAGAAAACCAGCACCGGGGCCACTCCATTATCCCTAGTTTATGGTACTGAAGCATTAATACCAGTCGAAGTAGGCGAACCGAGCATCAGGTTCCGATACACAACCGAAGAATCAAACTGGGAAGCTATGAACGTCAGCTTAGAATTATTGGATGAAAGGAGGGAAGCGGCCATGGTTCGAATGGCGGCACAAAAACAGAAGATTGAAAGATATTACAACCGGAGATCCTACCTTCGATATTTCAACGTTAGGGACTTGGTACTCAGAAGAATCACGCCCAACACTCGAGATCCGAATTAAGGGAAACTAGGATCAAACTAGGAAGGGCCCTATGCTATCTTGAAGATTACCGGAAAGGGACCTTACAAGCTCGGAACTATCGATGGCAAACAGCTGCCAAACAATTGGAACGTGAGCCACCTGAAGTGATACTATTAAGGCAACTCCAAATTCATAAAAGGCCAAGGCCGAATCGGGTGGAAATCTGTTAAACGGGTTCAATTCCTTAACGGACCAAGGTCCTGTCAAATTAACGGAGTACGGAAAGAAATAAGATTCATCTAGGCAAATCTCGACTCCTTCCTTCGAGGTGTAGGCCTTACTCGATCGACCATAGAGGAGAAAATTTATGGTGGAATAAATCCTAGCTAAGCCCGGGAGGCAGGAAAATTTGCAATATAGAAAATTTCATAACAAAGTCCGACAAAAAAGAGGAAATCTTTCATATATACAAATTAAAGTATGTTACAAAAGTCCATATCATATTACAGGCAGCATCAATCGGAATCATCTTCTTCTTCCTCTTCAGGGAAGGCCCGCTTCCTTACATCCGCTTCGATCTTTGCTGCTTCATCGACCTCGGCAGATAGATCAAAGCCTCGACCTTGCAGTTCCTCGAGAACGGAAAGGCGGGTTTGACACTTAGCGTACTTGACCAAAATCTTTGATTGCTCTTGGGCAGCCTCAGCATCAACTCTGTATTGAGCTATCAGATCATCGGCATCGGCTTTGGACGTGGCAATCTCGAATTTTGCTGATTGCAGCTCGTTTACCAGAACATCCCGATCCAGAGTGAGCGCCTTGACTTTGGACTGAAGTGAATCGGTGCTCTTGGTCAGAACCCCGATTTTCTCTTGTGCCTCTGAATGTTGCTCTTCCAAGGGTACTACACGAGCCTGGAGGGTTTCCTTCTCCGAAGTCAATATATCGACCTTGGCTCTCCATTCACTGGTTTCTGCCTTGGCCTCGCTCACTACAAACCGAAGTTGATTTACTCGGTCAATTTGCTGCCCCAGCTGGTCGAGTGTTTTGCCATTCTCTTTACGCACGAAGTCCAGCTCGGCTCGAAGAGTTGACATCTCTCCCTCGAGCCGCTGCGCCGTGCCTTTTCTTTCCTCTGCCGAAGGAACGCCTCGTGATGAAGTACCGAAGACTGCAAGGTGTGAGGAAAAAATGAAACAGTCAGTACAAGTCTAAGAATAAGGTAACGGACGCCAAATAGAGCCTATGAGGAATTTTACCTTATTTGCCGCCTGTTGAGCTTCGTTGAATAAACAGGCCGCATCCATTGCAGCCTGATCCTCTTCGGTCACCAAACAACGAAGGTAGCTAGCCACGCCTACGGGCGCAGCCAAAACCTTAGCATCTTCGGGAATGGTAAACTTTACTACCCTCTTCTGATCAGGATTGGAACTTGGAGCGGGAAATCTATTGACTAACTTGAGACCGATAGATACCCCGCTCGTCTCGGCGGAAGGGCTCTTTCTCAGCACTTCGAGCCCGAAGGTATCAGCCGATGGCACTCCATCAAAAAAGTCTTCGAAGGCTCCGGCCGGTACTGGGCCTCTGCTCGGCGTGTGCATCCCGGTAGCCCGAGCTTCATTGAGGGTTGCCTCCGAGAAAGAGGGAGAGTCCATTGTATCCGGTAGGTCCGAGGTTCCTTGTACTGCCTCCCCGGCATCATCGTATGCCTCGGTCCTTGTCCCTGTTTCGAGGTCCTCTGCTCGAGGGATGCAAGCTTCATCGATCCTCGCCTCGGGGATTGTCCGAGATGGTTCATTATTTAAAGTACCGAGGTTCCTATATTCCTCGGAGTCATCGCTCAGCCGAATAGTCAGGTCGGCGATTCTAGGCCTACGAGCTATGCTTTTCTTCTTAACCCTCCTTTTCTCGGGCTCTGAGGGACCGGGGGCTTCTTTTATTTTCTTCTCTCCCTCCTTCTCCAAAACAGGGGAAGGACAGGGAACCTCTCTATCGGTGGAGGACGGCCTCAATTCAGCGTCCTTCGATAGACCTACAAAGAAAGGAGGAAGTAAGATATTAGCAGCGCCAATCACATATGACAAGGAATAAGAACATTATTGAGCTCACCATGATTTTTGGCCTCCCAAAGGCCTTTAGATATTTCACGCCAAGCTCGTTCCGAGTAGGTCCTCTGAGCTACCACTTTCCGGACCCACTCCTCCAAGTGTTGAATCGCGGCCGGCATTTGAGAAATGGCTACACCTTACAAAAATATCAGTGAGATATCAGAGCCGGTCGAGCATCCGACCGGCACGAAAGCTTTTAGAGGAGGTTCTGTCAAAGTTTCCTCAACGACGACAGGCTCAACCTCTTCAGCGGGTTGAGAGGAAGAAGGTTGCTATTTTTGAGGGACGGATTTAGATGTTTTCTTTTGTTTACCCTTAAATACGGGTAACAATTAAATTTGTACGTGGTATTAAGGATACGTGACTTGGCATGATACAATTAAAGAATGAATGATAAATAAAGGCTTAAATTAAATAAGCGAAAGAGTAACCAAACCATCAAAGTTGAACAATTCAGCTGTGACGGAATGAACAAGAATGAAACAAGTATTTTATGAAGACAGTAAAAATATGCTAACTTTGTATATTGATCGTATGTTGTGTCCAGTATATAGTAGGGTTGAATTCTTTATATAGGAGGAGAAAAGAATCCTATACAAGGTAAAAGACCTAATTACAGGGTAAAAGATCCCTAAAATTATTGGGTTCAACGTCTTTGCGGATTTGGGCCGTGATTCCCGCCGAGATGTTTACATGCCACGAGATTTTCGGCCCTTCTGTTATATGAATCTGATATTTTTACCATAAGATGCTTTACCCGGATTGGTCTCGGTAACCTTATCTCAAATGCCTTAGCTTCGAGCTTTATTCCAATGACACCTGACCTCGGACTTCCCTTCTCGAAGTGCCGGTCTCGATCTACAGGAGGGCGACCCCAATCGACACTGATCTTCGAAAACCAAGACTGGTGCTTCCTATGCGCTCGATCGTATCCGACCCCATATAGATAGTCCCCTCATTTTTGGAGAGTAATGATAAGAAACGATATGAGCCGCCGCTTTTCAAGATTAGATTAAGTGAGAACACACTTATAGAGAACGACACGAAGTTCGAAGCATCAAATCAGATAACATAAAAACGTCTTGTTGATGGATGACGGCAGCATGATGACGCACGTGGCCATTACCAAAAAAGGTCTTTTCGTGTTCCAGCTGGCGACAAATCCTGCAATTTCTACAAATACCAATTAATGCTTTCCCATTTCATGTTTCGAACCGCCGCCTTTGAAGAGTATAAATAGCCCCTTCATTCTTCAATTTCCAAGTTTTGCGCCGTTTGAATATTTTCTTGCCCTTGCTCTCTGCACCTCTGCTTCTCAAGTAAACTTCTTTTATACACTCTCCATTGCTCGCTTCCCATCTCTTCAACTCTAATGGAGAAAACATCTAAATCCGTCCCTCAAAAACAGCAACCTTCTTCCTCTCAACCCGCTGAAGAGGTTGAGCCTGTCGTCGTTGAGGAAACTTTGACAGAACCTCCTCTAAAAGCTTTCGTACCAGTCGGATGCTCGACCGGCTCTGACTTCAAGGTAGAGAAGGCCTCCTCAGTACCGGGCCGGGGCGAAGCGGTCGCTAGGTACATTAGCTCAATCACGAACAAAATCCTTGACAGGGTGAAGACGGAGTGTAACTGGGTCGGCAAGGACGTGGTAGTCCCCTATCTGGACGAGGCGATTACCACCCACGTGGAGGGTTATTTGAGCGTCTATACCTACCCCTTCACGTTGGGACCTTTGGACCCCATTATTGTCGCCTTTTGTAAAAGGTACAATGTTACATTGGGTAAGGTCATCCCTCCGTTTGGCGGATAGTTCAACTTTTTTGCTTTTTTGTGAGTAAGGTCGTCGGGCACCCTTTCCCCGTTGATCATTTACTTCGACTGTACAGTGCCCGAGTCTTTCGAGGGGGACTAATAAAACTTGCTCGCCGGGCCAGCAAAGCCCCGTTTTCGAGCATTAATGAGGATAAGGACCAGGATTGGATGAGCTGATTCGTTCGAATAAGAACCTCGGACCTTATCCCTGCAGAAGAGATGCCGTTCCCCTAAAAGTGGAACATGAATCGTAAGCATCGTTTTCTTACCTAAATTCATCTGTTGTTCTTCTTTTGATATCTCACTGATATATTTTGTAAGGTGTAGCCGTTTGTCAAATGCCGGCCGCGATTCAACACTTGGAGGAGTGGGTCCGGAAAGTGGTAGCTCAGAGGACCTACTCGGAGCGATCTCGGCGTGAAATATCGAAAGGCCTTTGGGAGGGCAAAAATCATGGTGAGCTCAATAATGCTCTTATTCCTTGTCATATGTGATTGGCGCTGCTGATATCTTACTTCCTCCTTTCTTTGTAGGTCTATCGAAGGACGCTGAATTGAGGGTGTCGTCCACAGATAGAGAGGTTCCTTGTCCTTCCCCTGATTCGGAGAAGGAGGGAGAGAAGAAAAGAAAAGAAGCCCCCGGTCCCTCAGAGCCCGAGAAAAGGAGGGTTAAGAAGAAAAGCATAGCTCGTAGGCCTAGAATCGCCGACCTGGCTATTCGGCTGAGCGATGACTCCGAGGAAGATAGGAACCTTGGTACTTTAAATAATGAACCATCTCGGACAGTCCCTCGAGCAGAGGACCTCGAAACAGGGATGAGGACCGGGGCATGCAACGATGCCGGGGAGGCAGTACAAGGAACCTCAGACCTACCGGATACAATGGACTCTCCCTCTTTCTCAGAGGCAACCCTCAATGAAGCCCGGGCTGCCAGGATGCATACGTCGAGCAGAGGCCTAGTACCGGCCAGAGCCTTCGAAGATTTTTTTGATGAGTGCCATCGGCTGATACCTTCGGGCTCGAAGTGCCGAGAAAGAGCCCTTCCGCCGAGACGAGCGGGGTATCTATCGGTCTCAAGATAGTCGATAGATTTCCCGCTCCAAGTTCCAATCCTGATCGTAAGAGGGTAGTAAAGTTTACCATTCCCGAAGATGCTAGGGTTTTGGCTGCGCCCGTAGGTGTGGCTAGCTACCTTCGTTATTTGGTGATCGAAGAGGATCAGGCTGCAATGGATGCGGTGGATGCGGCCTGTTTATTCAACGAAGCTCAACAGGCGGCAAATAAGGTAAAATTCCTCATAGGCTCTATTTGGCGTCCGTTACCTTATTCTTAGACTTGTACTGACTGTTTCATTTTTTCCTCACACCTTGCAGTCTTCGGTGCTTCATCACGAGGCGTTCCTTCGGCAAAAGGAAGAAAAGGCACGGCGCCAACGGCTCGAGGGGGGGAGATGTCGACTCTTCGAGCCGAGCAGGACTTCTTGTGTAAAGAGAATGACAAAACACTCGACCAACTGGGGCAGCAAAGTGACCGAGTAAATCAACTTCGGTCTGTAGTGAGCGAGGCCAAGGCAAAAACCAGTGAATGGAGAGCCAAGGTCGATATATTGACTTCGGAAAAGGAAACCCTCCGGGCTCGTGTAGTACCCTTGGAAGAGCAACTTTAGGAGGCACAAGAGAAAATCGGGGTTCTGACCAAGAGCACCGATTCACTTCAGTCCCAAGTCGAGGCACTCACTCTAGATCGGGATGTTCTGGTAAACGAGCTGCAATCAGCAAAATCCGAGATTGCCACGTCCAAAGCTGATGCCGATGATCTGATAGCTCAATACAGAGCTGATGCTGAGGCTACCCAAGAGCAGTCAAAGATTTTGGTCGAGTACGCTAAGTGTCAAACCCGCCTTTCCGTTCTCGAGGAGCTGCAAGGTCGAGGCTTTGATCTATCTGCCGAGGTCGATGAAGCAGCAAAGATCGAAGCCGATGTAAGGAAGCGGGCCTTCCCTGAAGAGGAAGAAGAAGATGATTCCGATTGATGCTGCCTGTAATATGATATGGCCTTATGTAACATACTTTAATTTGTATATATGCAAGAGTTCCTCTTTTTTGTCGGACTTTGTTATGAAATTTTCTATATTGCAAATTTTCCTGCCTCCCGAGCTTAGCTAGGATTTATTCCACCATAAATTTTCTCCCTCTATGGCCGATCGAGTAAGGCCTACACCTCGAAGGGAGGAGTCGATATTTGCCTAGATGAATCTTATTTCTTTCTGTACTCCGTTAATTTGACAGGACCTTGGTCCGTTAAGGAATTGAACCCGTTTAACAGTTTCCACCCGATTCGGCCTTGGCCTTTTATGAATTCGGAGTTGCCTTAATAGGTTCTATTTCTCCCCGAATTTTATTAATTCGACGCGTCCTTGGCCTATTAAAAAAATCGGGATCGTGCCTTAGCAGATTTTGTTTCCTTTTGAATTTTACTGACTTGATTCGGCCTTAGCCCTTTTAAAGAATCGTGGTTTTGCCTTGGCAAGTTTCAATCATCCTCGAATTTAACTTGATTTGGCCCTAGCCTTTTATGTATTGGGATTTTCCTAAGTAGGTCTTATTTCCCTTCGAGTTTATCTAACTTGATATGGCCCTGGCCTTTCAAAAATTTTGGGGTTTGCCTTAATAGATCTTATCCCCCTCTTAATTCCGTGGAAATATTTGAACAATGTCAGTTTTCGATAATGTAATGAAAATCAAAGAGGCCCTTAGGATCAGAAGCAAAATATCGGTGCCAAAGAATCTTTATTAGCATTCATAGGCTTGTAAAACTTTGCTCAAGGGGTAGATCAATCTATTTGGGCACGGTTCTTTCGACCGTTTGACCCTTACATTGATTCCTAATGATCTACGAAGAGTCCCCCCGAATTGAAGTAGCTAAGCAAAGATTCGAAGTAGATAAGCAATCTCCAGATATTCAAGGTAGATCGAAGTTTTGCACCAAATATTATTATCTTCGATGAGCGACCGATCTAAGTAGCACGATTTCCTAGTTGCCTCATTAAAAACCTTGCCGTAAAACCCAACTTGGGACAAAACCGGTCGAAGGAAAAAAGAGTGCAACGCATGCTTTCGATCCTAGTGTCTCGTGCTTCCTGGCTCGAGGTCACCTTATTTGCTACCTGTAGATGTTAGTATCATAAAACAAACAAATGAAAGAAGAAATTTGTTACCTTAACAATAGTATCGCTTCAGGTGGCTCACGTTCCAATTGTTCCGAGCTTGTAAGGTCCCTTTCCGGTAATCTTCAAGATAGCATAGGGCCCTTCCTAGTTTGATCCTAGTTTCTCTTAATTCGGATCTCGAGTGTTAGGCGTGATTCTTCTGAGTACCAAGTCCCCAACGTTGAAATATCGAAGGTGGGCTCTCCGGTTGTAATATCTTTCAATCTTCTATTTTTGTGCCGCCATTCGAACCATGGCCGTTTCCCTCCTTTCATCCAATACTTCTAAGCTGACGTTCATAGCTTCCCGTGTTTGATTCTTCGGTTGTGTATCGGAACCCGATGCTCGGTTCGCCTACTTCGACTGGTATTAATGCTTCTGTACCATAAACTAGGGAGAATGGAGTGGCCCCGGTGCTGGTTTTCTCGGTCGTGCGATATGCCCATATAAATTCGGGCAGTATCTCCTGCCATTTTCCCTTTGCGTCGACTAACCTTTTCTTCAAGTTTTGAATTATGGTCTTGTTGGTCGACTCGGCCTGTCCATTGCCACTGAGGTGATATGGCGTCGATAATATTCTCTTGATCTTGTTGTCTTCGAAGAACTTTGTTATTTTGCTGCCAACGAATTGCTTGCCATTATCGCATACGACTTTCGATGGCATCCCAAATCGGCAGATGATGTGGTCCTAGATGAAGTCGATCAATTCCGTTTCCCTGACCTTTTCGTAAGCCTGTGCCTCAATCTACTTAGAAAAGTAGTCAGTCATGAAAAGAATGAATTGAGCTTTACCTGGTGCGCGGGGGAGAGGGCCGACTATGTCCATCCCCCACTTCATGAATGGCCATGGTGATAGGACCGAATGCAACTTCTGAATCATTAGCGCGTGTCTTTGGCACTTGCTGTATTTGCGTACGAACTCCGTCGCATCTTTCTCCAAATCGATCCAATAGTAACTGGCCCGAATTAAGCGAGTGCTAGCTTTTCCAATGGCCCATTTGGCCAGCTGGCCCGATAGCTCGGGTTTGTGCATAATATTCCTAAGGGGATAAGTTGTTACTACGCATATGGGATGGCATTGGAAATATGGTTTTAGCTTCCTAGAGGCACTCAATAAAGCGAGTGCTAGCTTTTCCAAATGTGGGTATCTAGTTTCGGTCTCACCTAGGGTTCTACTGACGTAATAAATGGGGAATTGCGTACCTTGTTCTTCTCGGACCAGGACCCCGCTCACCGCTACTTCGGAAACGGCTAGGTAAAGGTATAGTTGCTCACCTGTCTTTGGTGTATGCAACAAAGGTGGACTAGAAAGATACCTTTTAAGCTCCTCTAACGCACGTTGACATTCCAGACCCCACGAGAATTCGTTCTTCTTTTTCAGCAAGTTGAAGAACTGGTGGCTCCTGTCGTATGATCTCGAGATGAATCGGCCTGGGACTGCTATCCGTCCTGTCAGCTTCTGCACAGCTTTCACACTGTCTACGATTGTTAAATCTTCGCTGGCTTTGATTTTCTCGGGGTTGATTTCTATCCCTCGGTTTGAGACCATGAAACCAAGGAATTTTCCCGAACCCACTCCGAATGCACACTTCTCTGGGTTCAATTTCATGTTGTACCGTTTTAGCACATCGAACGTTTCCTGCAAATGACTCAAATGGTCCTCTCCTCGTAGGGACTTAACTAGCATGTCATCGATGTAAACTTCCATTGTTATTCCTAGTTGTTTCTCGAACATTATTTACTAGGCGTTGATAGGTAGCCCCCGCGTTTTTAGCCCGAACGGCATCACGTTGTAGTAATAAGTGCCATACTTAGTGATGAAGGATGTCTTTTCTTGATCATCCTTATCCATTCGTATCTGGTTGTAACCAGAATAGGCATCGAGAAAGTTAAGGGTCTCGTGGCCAGCGGTAGCATCGATCATGTGATCGATGTTGGGCAAGGGAAAGGAATCTTTGGGGCACGCCTTATTTAGATCTTTATAATCTATGCACATCCTTAGCTTATTTCCCTTTTTAGGAACTACAACTACATTTGCTAGCCACTCAGGGTATTTGACTTCCCGTATGGACCCTATATTTAAAAGTTTAGTTACCTCGTCCTTGATGAATGCTTTCTTGATCTCGGACTGAGGCCTTCTCTTTTGCTTGACCGGCCGGAATTTTGGATCAATGCTCAGTTTGTGAGTTGTAATTTCCGGTGGTATTCCTGTTATGTCAATATGGGACCAAGTGAAAGAGTCTTCGTTAGCTGAAAGAAATTTAATTAGTTTAGCCCTGAGCACGGAGCTTAGGCCCGAAACCAGGTATACCTTCCGATCCGGCGAGTCGCCTCGGAGTGAAATCTGATCGAGCTCCTCGACCGTTGATTTGGTTGCATCGGACTCGTCGGGTCCGATGAATGACCAGGGAACCCCATAATCATCATCTTCGAGATGATCCTGCTCACCTTCATTTGTTGAAGGTGGTGTCTGTGATTGCTATTGGGTCTTCTGGGAAGGAGCGGTCGGCTTTGGCACTGCCTCTTCTACTGCGAACATCTCCTTCGCAGCATGTTGTTCTCCGTAAATAGTTACGATCCCATCAGCCGATGGGAATTTCAACATCTGGTGCAGTGTTGAAGGTACTGCTCCGATATCATGAATCCATGGCCTCCCGAGCAAGGCATTGTACCTCATGTCTCCTTTGATTACGCAAAACTTTATTTCTCGAACAGTACCGGCGGTGTTCACCAGCAACGTTATTTCCCCTTTGGTTGTTTCACAAGCCATGTTGAAACCATTAAGAATTCGAACTTCAGGGATAATCTGGTTTGTAAATCCGAGCTGCTCGATAACCCACGATCGAATATATTGGCTGAACTACCAGGATCGACGAGTACACGCTTCACCCGAGTTTTGTGTATGAGCATCGATATTACTATGGCGTCATTATGGGGTTGTATAACTCCTTCTATATCTTTATCGCTGAAGCTCAAGGTTCCTTCCACCGTATAATCCCGAGTGCGCTTTTCTCGGGTGATAGATATCTTGGTACGCTTTAATACTGGGCCTTGGGGTGTATCCACCCCTCCGATTATCATGTTGATTGTGTGTTGAGGCTCCTCTTGGTTTGCTGGCCTGTTCCTGTTCCCGTAATGGTTTTTGGGTCGGTCGCTCAAAAACTCTTGGAGGTGCCCGTTCTCGAGCAACCGTGCCACCTCTTCCCTCAATTGTCGACAGTCTTCTGTCTTATGTCCATGTGTGCCGTGGTACTTACATATCAAGCTGGGGTCTCTCTTAGCTGGATCCGATTGCAGCGGTCGAGGCCACCTGGTATCTTTAATGCGACCGATGGCCGATACGAGAGTCGCTGAATCGACATTGAAGTTGTATTCAGACAGTCGGGGTGCTTCGCGGTGACCAGCGGCTTTTTCGAAGTTATTTCTTAACAACGGTCCTCGGTTCCTTCGAGTAGGATCGTTCCTCCTTTCCTGTCTCGGGGAACCCTGCCTTCCTAGAATGACCCTTCGATTGCTGGGGTACGGTCAATGACTGTCTCTGTTCGATCTTGGCTCTCGGAAATTATCTCTTTGAGTCTTGTCGTGAGTTCTGACGGAGTAACTGGGTCCCGAGGGGGCCCCAAGCTGATCGTCTTCGACCCTGATCTTCGATTGATACCGATTATGTATATCCGCCCAAGTGGGAGCCGGATATTCGATCAAGCATTTGCTTAAGCTGTTGTGAAGCTGTTGAACTTGGGGCGTTGAGCCCTTGAGTGAAAGCTTATACGGCCCAATCATCGGTGACCGGTGGTAGGTCCATCCGTTCCATTTGAAAGCGAGATACAAATTCCCTCAGCATCTCGTTGTCTCTTTCCCTGACCTTGAATAAATCCGATTTTCGTGTCTCGACTTTGATGGCACCCGTATGAGCTTTAACGAAGGTGTCCGCAAGCATGGCAAAAGAATCGATGGAATTCGGGGGCAAGTTGTGATACCAAGTCATTGCTCCCTTTGACAAGGTCTCCCCAATTTTTTTTAGGAGAACAGACTCAATCTCGTCGTCTTCGAGATCATTTCCCTTTATGGCGCATGTGTACGCCGTTACGTGCTCATTTGGGTCAGATGTCCCGTTGTACTTGGGGATTTCTGGCATGCGGAACTTTTTTGTTATAAGTTTTGGAGCAACGCTTGATGGGAAAGGCTTTTGCACGAATTTCTTCGAATCTAAGCCTTTCAACACCGGGGGTGCTCCTGGAATTTGATCCACCCTCGAATTATATGTTTCTACTTTCTTGTCATTGGCTTCAATCTTCTTCTCGCCCGACTCGACTCACTTGGTTAGCTCCTCAAGCATCTTCATGATCCCAGAATTTATTCCCGATCCACTTTCGTCCGGTTGCGCTGCGGTCGGTTCATTTTCGGGAACAACTCCTCGAGAAGAACCGGCTTCAACCCTATCCGAAATCTGACTGCGACTTTGCAATTGAGCGATGGCTGCTTGCTGGGCTTGTAACATGTCAAATATCATTTTGAGACTAATCCTGTCCCCTTCGTTGTTTTGAATTCTCGAGCGGTGTTCTCTTTGGACACTGTTCGACGGGCCAGAAGTCTGATCCAAATCGACCCCCATTTGAGAATTGGCGTCGACTGAAACTTCATTACCGGGAATCACATTGTTGTTTTCGCCCTGGTGGTCGAACTCGCCATTGACAAACTGAGGCACGGATTGTGAGTGTGACATGACTGCGTTATAACCTGAAAACAAAAGATTCTGCAAAGAACAAGCGTAAAATAGTGTGTGACAGAAAATTGTATCAAACGTTCACTATTATCCTTAGCCTCACGGTGGGCGCCAAACTGTTTATCCTTAAATACGGGTAACAATTAAATTTGTACGTGGTATTAAGGATACGTGACTTGGCCTGACACAACTAAAGAATGAATGATAAATAAAGGCTAAATTAAATAAGCGAAAGAGTAAGCAAACCACCAAAGTTGAACAATTCAGCTGTGACGGAATGAACAAGAATGAAACAAGTATTTTATAAAGAAGACAGTAAAAATATGCTAACTTTGTATATTGATCGTATGCTGTGTCCAGTATACAGTAGGGTTGAATTCTTTATATAGGAGGAGAAAAGAATCCTATACAAGGTAAAAAACCTAATTACAGGGTAAAAGATCCCTAAAATTATTGGGTTTAACGTCTTTGCGGATTTGGGCCGTGATTCCCGCCGAGATGTTTACATGCCAAGAGATTTCCGGCCCTTCCGTTATATGAATCTGATATTTTTACCATAAGATGCTTTATCCGGACCGGTCTCGGTAATCTTATCTCGAATGTCTTGGCTTCGAGCTTTATTCCGATGACACCTGACCTCGGACTTCCCTTCTCGAAGTGCCGGTCTCGATCTACAGGAGGGCGACCCCAATCGACACCGATCTTCGAAATCCAAAACTGATGCTTCCTATGCGCTCAATCGTATCCGACCCCATACAATAGTCACATCCATTCAAGTTAAGTATGACTTTTGGCTGTTTAGTTATAGAATGAAGATTCATCTATCTCAATGGGAACCGACCAGATTGTGCGAAAATGTTACAGCAGAGAGATGCAGTCCAAAGTCAAGCAAAAAGAGATTAGTGACAGTTATATAAAGAGTGAAAGAAAATCTTTCATTATAGTTGCCGTTGTATTGCGACGGTATTTATTTAAAAAAGTTTTTCATCATTAAAATATATTTTTGGTTAACATTAGTCTTTCACAAATAAAAAACTTCTTGGGAAAAAAATAAGGAAAACTTTGGCAACAGTTAGATAATTGCCTTCAACCCGAAAGGCCAGAGTGTTGGGAAATTGTCCTTTGAAAGATATTGTCTCACAATGCTTAGAAATCGTTTGGACGTAAGATCTTTTCACTTTTTTCAATTCATTTTTTTCCGAAATCAGTGTTTGATCATAAAATTTTCAATTTTCACTTGAACATGAATTTTGAAATTTTTTGAAAATTTAAAAAATTCCAAAAAGTTATTTTTCAAAATCTTCGCTCAGATCACTCACAAAACTTCAAAAACAACCCAAAATTATATTTATGTCCAAACCCAATTCTAATATTCAAATATCATTTTTACTCAAAAATTTTCTTCACTTTTTTAGAATTTTATGATTCATATGTCCAAACGCCCACTTAGTTACCGACCAAACTGTCTTTGAAATAAGAAGATTAGAAAGGAAATCAAAAGACACGACTCTAAAGGAAAATAGTGTTCTGGTAAAATTACATTAAAGTAATATTACTACATGAAAGAAGTTATATGACCTTGGCAAGAATTCTCCTATGTCAAACCATTATTTGGAGAGATTGAAACGGTATAATAGGGGTTCGATATCTCTCACTTTGACTTACAATTTATATTTTCTATCCTTGGGTTATGAAATATATTTTTTTTTAAATGTTAGGGTAGATGGTCATGGTCTCATAATATATATTGTGTCCCATGCATATGTATGACTAGGAATAAGTATGATAATATGATTAATTGTTTCTTTTGACAAATGAATTGGTTTTTGGTATGCAACTTATCAACGTTCATGAAATTATGTGAAAGATTGTATTTTTAAGGTTGCTAGATATGAATACACTAATACTTGAAAATACTCATAAAAATAAATAAAATTTATATTTAAATATTATATAAAAGTTGGTGACTTTTATCATAAATTTTGATGTCTCGTGAGAGAAGCATAATGAATTGACGTTTTATGCATCATGCTTGATGTTTGGTGATTTCTCTAGATTTGTAGTTATATATTTATATTCAAGGGAGAATATTTACATTATAATCTAAGATCCATTTTTCTCCTGTATTGATGTGTTTTAGCACAATATGTAAAGCATTTCTTTGACATCCAAAGAGGTTGAAAAGATTAAAGGGTTAACTTTAACATATAGGAAGACATTAATTTTACCTTTTAAGTTCACGAGTTCTGAATTTTAAAAAAGGCAATTTACTGAATCTTAGATAAATTATTTATATATGAAGAAGATTTTTAAACACAAATATATGATTAGGTACAATATAATTTGTACCTAATAAATTAAAACAAGCAAAAAAAAAATCACATATATGTAATTAAATCTTGATTGTTCATCTTTGTAGGTTCAAATATCTAAACATCTTGACTTCAATAAATAAGTCACTATACGAAGATCCACATCGTTCAATCCATAAAAATTTATATTTTATTCTCTTATGTACAATCAAACTTCTCTATAACATCCTCGATAACAAGACTTCACTATAATGATTTTTATTTGGAGCTAATTTTTCATGTCATGCTCTAATATATATTTTTATAACAACACTTTTTTATAACGGCTAATAAAAATATTTAGACAATTACTTTTATTAATATTATTTTATAAAAGTATATACTAAGTAACTCGGTATACACATACAATGCACGTGCCGAGGAACTAGTATCATCTAAAACAGAGGAAATTTGTAGATATTAATTAAAATGAATCTGCTCGAAAGTAAGTGAGACTGTGGTCAGGCGGGTTCAAAATGTTTAACAGGTCGATGTGTTCGAGGTTGAAACGGAGCACCTTTTCCTAAATTTTTGACAGTTTTGTTTTATGCTTGAATGGTGTTCAGCCTTAATTATTTTACTTCTAAAACTTACAAATTTATTCAACGTTAATTTGGTTTTCGCTCTTATAAATTTCAGCAAACATTCAAGAATATTTATTGAAACGATTTATCATATTTAGTTAATTTAATTTGGTCTACATTCAAAATGTTTATTTGTTCTATATTATATTTTTTTATTTGGCTTATAAGCTCTTTCTATTTAATTATTTGTATTATTTTAGTTTATTTCACAAATCTTTTATTTTTTATTTTGTTTTTGTTTTTGTTTTTTTGAAGTGTAAAACAACAACTTTTTTTGTTACATATAAATAAGGACAGAAAATTTAGATTTTGTTATGTGTTTTATTAATATATTTTTATATTGGTTAAACATGCTTTCTTAACCAAACTTTAATTTTTGTAAGAAAATATTGTCAAATTAAGTAAATAAATTATTTTAAAGACTTTAAATAAATTTGTAATTCTTTTATTAGAATAAATTGTCCTACTTGTTCAAAAATAAAGAAAACTTCATTTTGAAGTAGCGAAATGAAAAAGAAGAAAAATAGAGTAGCAAGAAAATCTCGCTGTGTGCCTAATGCTGATTTTATTATCGGCTGTTATCGTATCTATTTGACCCCTCTATACAAAATTCCAGGTCCGCCCCTACTCATCGCTCCATAGTGGGTTACAATTCAGTCCATTGGTGAATGATCTGAGCGCGTGTGAACAATAGACAAAGACTTACGTATAATCTTTGGTCATTTCATCTATAGCCCACCCATGGTCAAGACCTTCAATTGAGAAGCCCTAAGGTACAAACCCCATTAAAATCCACCATTAAAGTTTGCCGCAGTCAAAAGTTCTTGCAACCTATGAGATATACAATCATTAACTAAGATAAGAAGAGACCATCTCCAATTCCTAGACAATTACCAAAACTCGTCATTGGAGAGGTGGGGTGGTTCTAAATGGTGAAATCTATAAAACACTTAATAATCCATGGTAAGAATCTTGATTCTATGAAGCATTAACGGTTATGATTCATTTTAGACTAACCTCAATGATTTGGACTGAAGAAAGCTCAATGCTCCCCTTCTTCGCAAACCCTAGCTCTGGGATATGATTTTTGGCTAAAATTTGCCAACACAATTATTTATAGTTTTTAGCGACTGTGGGTGGACGCTATATAGCGTGCCCTATAAATTTCTAAAAAACTCAATGAAAACGCTGCAATGTCAATTTGATGCTATAGCATTTCCCGGGAACACTTAAATGACCAAGAATCTGAACATAAAGTATAAGAACACGGGAAGACAAGTTGAAAACAAGATATACAGAACAATAACGGCAAGCATGTATAAGATGCACACTAATATAGACACAATTTTGCAAGAGGAAAAAGATCGATGACAATGAAATAAATTTACATAATTTCCATAAAGGAGGAGGTTTTCTACATCCTCCTTCCACATCTTCAATTCCTACGCTGTACGTAAAGTTAAGGGGGACCAAAAGTTTTCCCTTTGGTGGCTCATCAACTACCGAATTCTCTACAATCTCGCCATATCTGCCCAGACGATGAAAGCCTACTTTCCTCATTCCTTAGCCTCATTTCACCATTCTCATGGATAGTTTTCCAATACTCTTTTGTGCACTACACACCTTAGGTTGCCCAACATTGCAGCATCCATCTATTCAGCATTTTGGGGGGCATGAGTTTCTTGTCTAGGTGGTCCTGCAAAAACTTGACCATGGTCTCGTACATCTCGAAATATAGAGAGAAAGGAGTTTAGACCTTCAGAAGAAGCACCCCCTAATATCCACAGCAACAAGTTGCTGAATGAGTTCATAGAACCAGGATTAGTTCCAGTTTCAGACTGGGGGACATCAGGTTGCCCTCCAAGTTGAAGAGGATTACCAAACTCATCTTGGTTTCCATTCCCTTGTCGATCTGGAACTCCAGAAAATTCAGCCGCACCGTTTCTTGGCACTGATGGATCAATTCTAGGCCCAGGACCAGGAGGCATATCAACATTAGTTGGAGCAGGGCTCCTTGCATTTAATCTTGTGATATGCAAAGTTGATGCGAGAATCGTAGAGGATGTGATATGAAAGTCAGGATGCTGTTGAAAATGTGAGCGTCTATTTTGCATAAATCTCTGCAGAGCTGGAACCTGAACGACAAAAATACGGGGACAAATCCCAATTTATATTTGGTTGAGATGATAAGAAGTTCATTTTCCTTTTAAAACAATTTGATATTGATACAGATAAACTCCCATCTGATTTGAAAGAAAGTCAGGAATTCAAACGGAGATCAAGTGTAAGCGAAGACCGTTCAGCATCAATCAATAGTAAACCTAGTCCATCATGTGTTAGATTTGCTAACAGCCATCTAGCCAGGAAAAGATGGATCAAGCATGGAATTTCCCAAAGCAAATACATTCAAGCATGAGGTTATCATTATCAATCTGAAGTTCATAGGCAAATTGAGAACACTATGTCAGAAGAAACCTGTGTTTAAGTCGAGGGAATATGCAGGGTAATCATCTTACTTCAATTAGCTATTCCTCTTGTGTTTCTGTCAGTGGGATTCGCTCCTAATGATAGAAGTTTTGGTTTGACATTTTCTCTCCACAGGGGAATAAACAAAGAAATGAAAATTGTGCTCAAAATGTTTCAAGAAATTAATGTTTCCTTCTTTTTCACTCTGTTTTTTAACACACCTGCAACATATGTAGGACATGATTGTACAGGATCAAAGGAGTATAATACAAATCCTCAAGCATTCCAACACAAGTAACACAGTTTTCAGATGTAACTGTACTATAGAAAGTAAAGGAAGCATACGGTATATATACACACCCATATACTTGTTAAAGAAAGCAAAAACCCCTAAAACAATCTTACAGTTTTCTAGTGTCTAGACTTGTTAAAGAAAGCAAAAGCCCCTAAAACAAATAGAGAATCCTCTAACTACTATAAATATCGAAATCTGCATCCTACCTCAAAACGGTTCCAGAAATATAAAATAAGGTGTTGCATAAATGCAGCTGTTGTCGAGAGTGCTAGATAAGAAAAACCTGAGAAGATAAAACCATGTTGTCATATAAGGAACAATAAGCAGAATTTGACCCTCAAGAAACCTCAAGTCATTTGGACATACCATAAGCATAAGAAAAGAAGTAGATGTGGAAAACCAGAAAATAGAGCAAAAAGAAGCGGGGAAAGTACTTCATTGATATTGGTGTGCGTACGCTGCAAGAGATAACCAAATAAGTCATCATATCAGACAGCCAATAAGAGAAAGGATGGTACATGAGAAATAAAATTCTTCACAGTAAGTCATCATATTTAACTAAAAACTCCTTACAGATAAGCCTTATATCAGACTGCCAACCCCAAATGATTGTCCTTTGCACTAAAACCTAGATGAATACCATCTTCTTCACAGGCATCGAGCTACTGTAACAGCAAAATTATAGCAGTCCTCAATGGTTAATATTCTTATTTCGGCTATTTATCTTAGTTAATTTTCATAAAATTTCTTGGTAGCAGGATTATACTAATTTCTTTCCTTTTCATTCTTATCTTTTGTTTATACACAATTACAAGTCCTAGATCATTTGAGGACTAGGGTTCTTACAGTCCTCTTTTTTTATAAATAGATCAAACCAGATTCAGTTTTGCAGTTATTCATCCTTTTATTCTAACTGACATTTATCCTTTTGTTTTGTCAAGAACTTCTTTGGTTTGCTGAATCAGCCCCCGCAAAGTATTTTTCCTAGGTTTTCCTCTAGGAAACTAGGGCTTCCATGAACAGAACCCCTTCCTACTGTGCTCCTTCTTCACAGAAAGTTTATCTTGGGCAAATAAACAATAGAAAAGACAAAAAATAAAAACGACAGTAAATGTAAAACTGCATTCACGAGTAACAATAGATACAAGATTACAGGGTTATTCTTCTGACCAACATAGAATACTGAAAAAAGCTGCTGATGAAAGAAATTGGCCATTAAGCCCCTTGAGTGAAAGTAGTGCAGCCTGACCAAATGCTGATAGAGGTCTTCCAAGATGGGAATGTGTGGCTGTTATTAAGGGAGCACCAGACTATCTTCCATTATTATGCTAATAACTACCATCCTCCCTTCCCTTAGCCAGTTAATTACCCTACTATTTCTTGGGAAAAATGTCAAGCAGTATAAATTACCAATTCCTTAAAACAGTTTTAAAGAGGTGGTAGAATTGTGTTCCTTTAATCAAATAGATATAGACCCGACTATCATCACCCAAAAATGTATAGGACCCATCAGGATGTAGACACTCAGAAATACACCACTCGACATGTTTCCCTGGTTCCATTATAAACTAGTACCAAGATGGATAGAAGACCAATATCTAGGTTTTCCTATATAAGGATCAGCTTTTTCACTATGTATTGCATAGGATAGCCAAAACAGCATTCAATGTTTAGATTATCTGGAAGTTATATAACCCGGGCCTCTACCAAGTACGATCTGAATTTGTCATTTGTAACTAACAGATAGTAGTAACCAATGTCTATGTGCATGAGAGTGAGTGACAAAGACACAAATACACACTCACACATAAAGAGAGAGAGAGAGAGAGAAAGAGAGAGAGAGAGAGAGAGAGAGAGAGACCTGATTAGCGTAAACAGTTCGCACAGCCAAACAAAAATTAACACCATGAAAGCCAGCAGCTGATCATCATAGAACTCGAACAGAAAAAATAGGATGCCTATCATGATCTGCATATCGAACTCTAGGTTATGTCTGAATCACCTCAGATATATAACCAACATTCACTAACCACAAAACAGTTGTACATGGAATTAACTGAGAAATGAGCAGTCAGCTTACTGGTACAAAAACAAGGGACTCAATTACGTGCACGAAGATCAACTGAAATGTTGGAAGCCTATGCCGAGCATGATGCTGTAGCTGCACTGTACATAGTTTACAGAGTAGGTCTAAGAAAGGATAAGGAAGGGTACATCAAACAAAAAGAAACAGCAAGTAGTGGATACTCAATGAATCAATGATTGAAACATTCGTTTAGTATACAAGGTTAACAGGATATTTGCACACGAACGAGTGCTTCATACTTCAGCAGCAGCACAACCATATCTTTATTATTTTTTTGATAACCAAGAAATCCCCGAGGGCCAATGGCGCGCGGTTCGAAACTTAGTGGATAATGGGTTCGTCCGTCTACCCTTCTCTATTTAAATACCAGGCTTTTGTTTGTGGCATGGCTCGAACCCATGATGTGTGCCTAACCCACACATTACTTGTTGTGCTCTTACCAATAGACAAAATCCCTGGGAGCGACCATATTTTTCTTCTTTGTTTTTCATGTTGCATGTGATTGTTCTAAAATTAAAATATGATTGTACATTATTCAGATGCCAAAATATATGGCATTATAAATTCGCTATATAAGATGCTGCTACATTTCATAGCATCAAATATATAAAAAGAGAACCTACCCGTGAACTTCAGCATGCGTGTTTGGGTCTCTCTTAATGTAAATGAAACTGACATTGTTGTGGTAAAGAAAACAAAGAGCGACATCATGAGTACACCACACTTCGTGACAAGGTAGTCTGCAAGAAATATAAAGCAAATGCTCAGATGAGATCTAATCACATGTATTTGAAGTGCTCATAACAAATCTAACCACGTGTATTTGAAGTGCTCATTACAAAGCTTCATATGATCAGTATACATGCAAGGGCAACTACAGTATGTCAGATGGAATTTACATACACATTAAAATTCAGACAAAGAAGAAAGCAACTTGACTTTCAAGTAATACAATTTTGTTCATCTGTTAATTAACTGCCTCAGATCAAAACTTCTACACCCCGCCATTGCATTACATGCTAGACAGAATGGAAGTGTTACACTTCAGCTAAAAAACTACAAAAAACACATTGTTTAAAGTCACTAGACAGTAGACACTATACCCTAACATGGTTCAGGGTTAAACAACCTTGAGATGAGTATATCTAAGGAAAAGTAAATTCCAATTTTCACAATAAAGTTCAATCAAACAATGGGAAGCAGTAACCCGTCATAAGCACATTATGCTAGACTTGGCAGATAATAGAAAAGAATGTTAAACCTCCAAATCTTGCAGAACTTTCAGGTTGCTCATGAGCGTAAGTTAGATTATAGAACTCCTTCGTTTGGTGATTATAAAGATAACCTGCACAAAATTCCGTGAAGTATCAGCACAACGAAAGACAACAAAATGAAAGTAAGCTTTGCTAAAGAGACTTGAATAAACCTTTATAAATCAAGTGCTTACAGGATTCTCCCAATCCAAAACTAGAGGCACTTTGAAAGCATGCAAAAGCGAAAACTAATTAGGCTCAAGCTAAGAATCAGTTAAGTCTGCTACACAAGTAAGGGGGACAACCAGCTGCAGAAGAGCACTAAGATTCAATTATCAGGATTTAGAACAAAGGTATCATAAGAAGATGTTTGAATGAACACACAAACATTTTACGCATCGGGATGGAGAAAGTTCGTTGGACCATAGAATTATTTGAACAAATACACCAATTATTCATCTATAATTTCGTTTCGGCCGCAGTTCTACAGGTTTGTCCATTATATTAGGAGATATATTGATTTTAATTTTAAAAAACCATCAGAATTTGGTTTTGTCCTTGAGTATTTGAAAACCACAAAAACAACACCAACAAAGAAAGCACGCACTATTACACCTGCAAGCACGCGTACACATATATTCACATTGTTTCGTTTCGTTGGTTGCAAAATTATACATCTGTCCCTCACTCCACCTTTATAATCTCTCCTGACTGTATACTACATGAACTTCTAGATCATCATACTTTATGGAGTTTTCTAATTTACAGGCTTCAGTTTTTCTAGATTGACTTTTTGTCAGCTGCCAGAAGCTAAACCCTCATGCTAGTTTGCTTTTATTTTTATGTACGTAAAATACCTGGAAAATGTTTTTTTTACTATTTTCTTTGACACTTGGACTCTAACATTGCTATATTCCATGACGTACACTTCCATTTTAACTTATACAACAATAAGAACAACTCTTCAATCCCAAGCTAGTAGAGATCAAATCCATGTTTAAACTTATCAGAAGAAAAAGAAAAGTTCCATATATTAATTACATTTATGTTGCGTTCCACTGGTTCCAGCCCGGATAGAAGAAGAGAGTTGCAATAGGTTGACAATCACAGAAAAATAGCGAGTTTTTAGCACAAATGATCTCTAATGTTAGTGGGAAGGCATAATTTTGTCCCTAAAATATAATCTTGAACTAATTCTAAATGCTTGACAAACTTGAGCACGTCTGGTCTCTTTTAATGTAATCACAAAATTTGTTTGTCGGAAGAGCTGTTACTAGACAGCTCATATTAGACGGAGAAGTCACAAAAAATGTAAGTGCTAGTCATATCTGAGGACCACTTGTGAGTGTCATAGCTGACTCTGTCTGCTCTTTGGCAGTGATGAGTTGTGCATCGTATTGTGGTGCAATGCGTGTGTCAGTTTTCTCGGCTGAGCTCAGTCTGGATGTGGGTATATGTGTGAATATGCTCTTTTATGAGCCCTCTACTTGAGCATGGTGAGTAAACACTAAAATTGCAGATGAAATTGCAGAGAACGTGGGCACCAATTGTCACTCTGGTAAGCTCATGCGTGTCTCTGTCGTGAGATTATGGAGAAAAGGGGTGAGGGAATGTGAAATATCTCTTTTCATCTTTTAGGATGTGACTGAATGTGTATGTATTTGTCAGTGAGCTCTCCCGTTTGAGATGAGAATATTAGCTGGGTTTATGTCTATTGTGAAACTCTTTATCCTGAGTGTATATATTTCTTGTTATGTTGCTCTGCATGATGTCCACTGTATGTGTAAAAGTTGTCCCTATGTTGTGGGCTTATATAGAGCAGGAAGGAATGGGAAGATGACAAAAAACTGGAGTTAGGTGTAAGATTCTCTTGGGTGAGTTCATTAGAACTGGTGAGGCGGAAGAGACGCATGGCGCTGTTGTCATCTGAAGGAAGGATTCGTGTGACACTTCATTTTGGAATGATGAAGAAAAAAGGGAGTGCTTTGGTTCTTTTCTTCAAGAAGAGCCGAGTTGAGGTTAGAGAGGTGAAATTTTCCGCCAGTTTTAACAAATGGAGTTTGACATTCTATTAAAGGAGATTAAAAGTACTTAGACTTAGCAAATTTAAAGGATTAAATATTTCCATTGTTATATTTTAGGGACAACATGGACATACCCCAAACTTAAGGGACCATTTATGTTAAAAACTAAAAAAACAGCCTTAATGTGATGAATTCTTTAAAGGTCTTTATAGTCTAGTTAGCTACATTCACGTGAATATACAGTAGGCATGATTATTTAGAGAACCTCTGATTTCCGAGAACTCCTAATTTGTCTTAAAAGAGAAATATTTAGTATTCTAATGAATCCAGCCCAAATAGAGCGCACTTGAAATAGAGGATATTTTCATTGGATATAGAGGATTTATATAGTACAAGTTGAGGCGCATTAATTGATTGTAGTGTTTGAAAATCATTCATCTTCCACATGATTTATATATGTACATATTTGACTTTTGAAAGTCAAATGCAGGGGACAAATATGAGACAAAAGAACTCATGTGCCACTGTGTTCAACCATAAATTTTCATTCTACATATTGTGCACACATCTTGTTCTTTAAGCTGCTTAAACCAACCACAATGTGTTTCAACCTGCTCAGACTGAATATATGTGCAGGTAATTCTGGTTCTGTATAAAGCAGAATGTGAAATATGAATTGATTTTCCCATTCATAGTGAGACTGTTACTCATTTATTTTGGTTCTGGCTTTATGTATCAGATAGGCTTAGCTGGTTTATCCTATAGTTCTATGCCAGTCAGAACTGATAGTTATAGCAAATATAAATAAAACACAACAAAGAAATGTAGCACCAAAGGTTATGCTGTTACTCAAGTGAGACAGTTGCATAGGCAAAAAGTTGCTGACATGTTGAAGTACTTAGTACCTTCTCCAGGAGAATTCAACAAACTATTCATCAAAATAGTGTCATATCCCACAAGTCTGTTTATAAGAAGCTGCTGCCACCTGGAACAAAGAAGCTTTCTATTTAAATATGATGTTTTTATCAAAATAAGTCATCAAAATTTAAGTGCATCAAAATCTTTTGATATAAACTTCAATCAAGATAGTGTCATATCCCACAAGTCTGTTTATAAGAAGCTGCTGCCACCTGGAACAAAGAAGCTTTCTATTTAAATATGATGCTTTTACCTAAATAAGTCATCAAAACTTTAAGAGTATCAAAATCTTTTGATATAAACTTCAATCAAGAAGAGAATCCAACTTTGACCAACCAAGTTAAGTAATCACAAATAAGAGAGCATAAGAAGAAAAGGAAGTGTTGGGGTAAAGAAATCCTTGTGTTTATAATTTGTTTATCAATGACTAGTGATACAACAAAAGTACTGTCATATGGGTGAAGGATTTGCTCATCAAGCAAGAAGTTAAAAGCGAAATAGGGAAGGCAAGATTATTTGTATTGTAAGTCCATGATCATGTCCCATGTTTTTCCACCGCGTCGGTGGTAAGAAGAAAATAGAACAAGCTCCAGAAACATTAAATGGAAACAAAAACGAAAAAGAAGAAGAAAATAAGAAGAATAATGAATTTTTTTTTTTGACAACCTCGATTCAAGTGCTAAAGATATCATAATCATTGCCCTTCTGACTGAAGTTCACAGCACGAAATGAAAATCATAGAACACACCTTTATCTATTTAAGTGATAATTTTAGTGAAGGGTATGAATTGACCTGTTACCAAAGCAGGAATGCCAAGCTGAGATGCTTATGTTTATTGTGCGAATGTTATGGTGCAATCTAGCTTCCTCGGGTAGTAACAAGTAACCCTGGGAAGAAATGGTAGCACTCAAAAATTTACTAATAAGACAAACTTTAGCACTCCGCAATAGTTTAGGAAAAGAAACATAAATGAACAACAGGAAAGACAAGCATGCAACACAATACCTTCTCTTTGGTGTATAAGTAAGTGGGTTCAAATGCCTTGCTTCTTGTCTCAAGCCACTGCACTGCATAGCCAAATAAAGATCACAACCATCGAAAGATAGATAATTCAACAAAACCATCAACAACTATCGACAAACTAACACGAATTTGATCTCTCAAAAGGCATTAGCAGCTTCATTTAGCTCAAACAATTAAAGTAGTCTTACAGCAAGCCTTTCACTTATATAAAGATACATAAGTCGTATATTAAGGTTAAATGTACTTAATGACAGATTCTGACAGCCAATGTTCTTTAAATGTAGGTCAGCCCGTGAACATAGTCCAATTAATACATGTCCTCCCTGCGTCTTTGCTCATTCTTCCCCCTCTTCTCTGACCAGTGTTCTTTTCTTTTTTCTTTTTTTCCTTTTCCTGTTTATTTATATTCATCTTGGGTGGAGTTGGAATGTCTTTAGTCAAGGACATACTGTATTGACGTGAATAAAGCACAAGGAAATGGAGACACAAGTTCACCAAGTGCCATACAATGTTTTTGCAAAAAAACATGTACAGTTTTGATCATTGGAAAATTTACTCTCAACATTTTGGTGTTAGCACATAAGAACACTAAAATGCCAAATAATTGTCAGGCCCTTAATAGACTAATCAGAAATGTACCAAACACCTTAATCCAAAATGAATAGACAACATCCAAAATCACCTACACAAGTTTCTTGCACATTACCAAATTGCAACTTCAAGCCGATTAGGGTATCGTAACATAATATACTCCATGTCTCTAATTTACCCTATATTTATTTCTTACTAGAACACGCTTGCCATAATGTTATCATACACCACCTACAAAGAATGCTTTAGAAGACGGTAACTTCAAGGACCTACAACAACAACGCATTAGTCCCTCATAAGGTGGGTTCAAAGACCTACTAAAAGAAAATTAAAATAAAAAAGGTGGATGTATATGAGGAATTATTTGGGGTTTCACAGACCATCTACTGCAGCTACACTGCATCCTATGCACCTGAAAAGCCGATTTGACAAGCACAGTAACATCGGATGAAATGGCAAGGGCATGTTTATCTGATCCAAGCTGAATTTCGTTATTATATATCATGTTTTTTGACTATCTATACATCACTAACAAACGACTAGTATGGTGGGCAGAGAAAACAAGGGGTAATAGAGTAGAATCGGAAGATTAGATTTTGTTATAGGCTTAAAACGTACGAAAAGGGACACGCTAGAAACTTTACTAGGTCAATACATTTTATCCTTATACATGCATGTTGATTTTAGGGCCTATTAAAATGAAGTGCCTTTGTACCAAATAACTGTACCCAAGTCCTTGTAACATAGTCTACCTTTATACAGTTGCAGAATAAGCATCTTGTATATACTGAGTTACCGAACCGAAATTTGGTATTTGCTATCCGGTATTTTGGTATTTGGAATAGTATTTGGTTTAAGCTTTTAAAAATTTTTGGTATTCAGTATGGTAGTATGGTATTTGGTATTTTGAAAAACAACTACCAAACTACCGATACCGTACCGAAATACATACTAACTTACACAATACACATATTTTTTATTATAACATAAATATAGGAAAGCTCTAAAATTTCACTTCATTTATCGTTAGGTTTTTTTCTTTTACTAATCATTGCTGCAGTAGGACTTGTATAATATTAATTTTGCTAGTTAGTTAAGGTGTATCTTTCTCCCGTCAATATAACATCCAAAAGCTGCTTGAAATCTGTGAATTTATTTAGGACTTGGTAGAGTGTGATGAGTTTGCAGATCTTGTGATATGAGATGATTCGGAGGTGTTCTTCCATGAGCTGCAAAATTCCTTCAGTACGCTCTACTTTTATCGTATAATCACTCTCTATTATGGAGAAGTTTTGCAGTTCATGGAAAGGTAAACTTGACTTTGTAGAGAACCTTTCCTTCAGTTCACTCTCCATAAATTGAAAATTTTAAAAGGTAGTATCTTTGCTTTAGTGGTTCGTTCAAGAATTTTTTACTTTTTAAAGATAAAGATAACTTAAAATTCTCTATCCAATTCTGAACAAAACGAAGTTACCGAACCAAATAAATCAAAACCAAAAGGATGGAAACCAAACCATACTGAATTAATTGCGTATAGTATTGTTATCACATTTTAAGAAACCAAATGCCAAAAACACAGAACCGAAATGTCTAAACACCGTACCATTCCAACCGACGAACACCCCCTAATAGCTACTAATGACATAAACACCCACATATCATTCATCAAAACTATAAATGATAGGAGAATGGAAAGCAGAGCTGCAAGATAATGGCTGAGCACTTAGAAACAAACAGATTCAACCAACCACTGAAAGAAGGTTAAGAAAATAATTTCATTCAACAAAATTATCTTCAAAAGAATCTTCGGTTGAAAAATGTTTTTGAGCTAACTAAAAAGAGCCTTCATGGAGCTCTCGCTTCCAAGATAATATAGGTAGGCAAACAACATACCAAAAAGGGAGCAGTTAAAATACCAATTGAGTAACCTTTTTGGCCATCCACCAACATTTGGAAGAATAGACATAAAAAGAAACTCCTAATTTGGCTTTACTAAGATTGAGCTCATTATGCAGTTGTGGCTACTCCACAGGATTATTAAAAGGTAGATAGATACCAGCATAAGAGTTTAGCCTATCCAAGTGAAGCGCCTTGAGCAACTTAGGAATGTCAATATGTAGATGTATACCAGCAATATCCTGCACATTGGAACTTTAGTCTGAGAAGCACGTTAAAGCAGGCATCAGAATGAGCTTGACAATTAAATTTACCAGGAGAACTAGAGGAAAAGAAACAAAAAGGCATTCACTTATTAGATCAAACTAAATATCTAACAGCTCATTAGTAGAGATACTAGAAGTAAACTTCATTGTGAAAACATACAAGTTGGATGCCCACTACCACCAGTATACAAAAGTGTACAGGATAAGTAATGCATCATCTCTTCTGGGAAAAAATATCAGGTATTTAAAATCTAGCTCCACAATGTATCAAGACCAAACGCTGCCATAAAGATGATCAGCAAAGTAAACCCAAAGTGGAACGTTGTTACCAGACAATAACATCGAACTCAAACAAAACTTCAGCAAAACATAATTAGGTGTTACAACACTAATCAAATTCCTGAAAACAACAATGGACAAACACGGGCACTAGTCCGCAATTCAATCAGTGACATGCCAAAATTCAGAACCCAAAATGCACAGAGGAGAGCAACCAAATTGAAAGATGAAATAAGACCTTAAAACCTTTATACTGGGACTTTCTAACATATATTCGAACTTCAAAATCTTTTATTTAAATGCACATCTCATAACAAATTCAATTTGTGTTGTGGAAACTTTTTTCTTTTTTTGTGTGATATAAAGGGTCTGTATAACACCCGATCTTCTCAGTTCCTTTAAGCATATAGAATTTTTAACAAAAGATAAGTAGGAAAGACATAATAGGCTATGTTCTTCACTAGGTACTGTAACCTTTCAAAAAGCTAATCACGGAAATACATAAAATGGATAAAAAAGTAAGCTGTCGGATGTTCAGATTCATTCTCTTAATCACTCACTTTGGCCAAAAAAATAATGATAATAAGTGTCATGTGGTAGAAATAGCAAGTTTACTGACAAGAAGTTGCACGTGAAACAATAAATCTATATAATATATTAAAAGCACGAAGGCCCTTAGCGAAATATTGTTCGTCTTTTTTACCCTTCAAAAATAGATTTCACACTAGATAAAATAGTAATTTAGTTTTATTTTTCTAATATTTAAGAATTTGATATCAAATAAAATTTATTAAATCTTCCCTTCTTTGAAAAAGTAATTAAAACCAAAACAGAAAAATCCAAAGTTGACACCTAAACTAGAGAAATCAAAGTAGGAAACTAAATATCGTGCACCTAGAACTCTATTAGGTTTAGGAGTCTTCATTATGAGTATAATCGATTTAATTTTTTTAATAATATGATTTGATTATTAAACAAAGTAATTAAAAGAATACGTAGAAACTACAAATAAAGTTCTTTATTCTATTCGAACTATACAACAATTTTACTCCTTTCCTTTTTTTAACCATACAGACAAACACTTCTTATATAGGATTTCGTATGCACATAATGATTCTCTTGTCAATGGAACATTCAGACAGATTTACTATTTTTTAGATTTAATTCTTCTTCCGTCTTTGAGTTGTAATAATCAGGTAGATTGAAGCTCTATATTTTCATTGAACATGTCGTTTCTTAATTTTATTCAATTGATGACGAAAATACACAGAAAAGCTAAGTAATAGTTTCATTGTACCTCTCAACCTATGATTTAGTCCATATTAATTCTGATGCAAAGAACCTAAGTTGCTCCGACACGGCAGTTTAGGTGCAGCACCCGTGTCGACACGACACTAGTATGGGATCCGTACGGGATTTGGTCAAACAATTTTGGGTACTTTGACCACGACGAACTGAAAAATTCGAGACGAGATACAATTTGATTCCCGAAATGAGAACCAAAACTAGGGTAAATTTGAAGAAAATAGCACGCCTTATCTAGGAAATCAATCCTTTACTTATATACAACTTGAGAATAAAAAAGAAATCCACACTTTACAAGCTATACGTAAGTATTCCAAAAAAATTCTCATAATTTAGAGAATTTTTTATTTTACTTTTAGCCGGATCCCCTCACCCGTATCCATACTAGGATCCGTATCCCCGAATCTTAGAATTTACATCTTGAAGGATCCGACATCTAGATCCCACCGTGTCGGACACCCGCACCCGTGTCCGAGCAACTTAGCAAAGAACAACTCGTGCTATTTGTTACACAAACAAGCCAATGGTAACAAGCCAATGCTAAGCCATGTTCGTTTTCACTCTATGAATTATTTTTTCCCCCAGATTTCATTGTAGATTTGACAGTGAATTTTTACAATTGTGATGTTTTCAAGCTCGATACTTAACATTAATACTTTATCTTCAAGCTCTATTAGAAGTACTCCTTTAACATGTTGTCCGAGTTTCGTCTTCTTGTTTCGATGCACTTTGTATCTGAATGAACACAATAACGGTATCTTTTAGATTCCAAATTGTATTTGCAAAGATTCTCAACTATAGGGATTTTTCTTTTGCTATTTTTATACGTTATACCAGTTTCGTTATCCCAGCTTTTTTATGTTATAGGTCAAATGAAAAGTTGAGTTTGAATCACTCTAATATAGTAATTATGTTAAATTTAAAACTCCGACTAATTTTAAACGATTCTTGGTCTTGTTTTGATTTTATTGTATTTGGTGTTATTTTAATTTTACAATAGTTAGTTATTCATATGTAAACATATGTTTGTACTGACTTTTTAAAAAAAAAGTTATAGGTGGTGTTGCAGGATGACTAGGCTAGTAAGTTTTACTTTCCGATATAAGCGAATTGAAATTTAAAAATATTTTTTTACGAAAATACTTTTTTCCTTTGAACTTATTAAAAGATTATTACCTTTTAATTTTATAATAAAGGCTAGGATACACGTGCGAGGCACATACTCTAAAACTAGTACACGGAAAATCACAAGTAAGCTAGTGTTCCTAAGTGTACTCCTAGCCTGTTTAACTAGGAAATATTCCAGTCTAGGGTTAAGACCATCTAATTTACCTTGGATTTTCGTTTGCACGCAAAACATTAATAAAAGATGGCATGATGATAAGCACAGCAAGCTGTGTGTACTTTATAATACGATTCACTTAGCTAGCCTTGTTCCCAGATGAGGGAATCCCATAATATGCTAACATAAAGTATCAGAGAAGATGAAAGCTAGTTTTACACTCATCCAAACTTACCCATAATCCTCCAAGTACCCGCTTGGAAATTCTCCAAATGAAAGACAAACGTCCATGCCATTTTTGGCCAATTCGAATTATAGCTGCTTTGAGTGATTCCTTTGGCGAGATGAAAAATCGTGCACGTGAACTTTCCTTATTGATTTTAGGGATCACATCATCAACCACTGACTCACTCTTCATAGAACTCCCCAATGAAGATTCAAAGAACTCACTGTTTGAATGTAATAGAGATTTACCACTTTTGGCGCCATCACTTAACCAGTCCAACCATGGTTTTGTAGCTGTGGTAACTGAACTATCTTCATTCCCACGTTTCAGGTTCTCACTTATAGGTTCTTCGTTGGCAACGTTTACTACATCATAGTTGGTTTGATTCTGTGACCACAAGCCAGCACTTGTAATCTGTAGGAGAAAACAGAATCAGCTGAATTTTACAGTATGATATAACTAGCACACGTGAGTGATCAGAAATTTACTAAATAACCAAAACAACGATAATAATGCAATTATGTACTAAATGGAGACTTATATAGATTCATGAAAATGCGACAAACGCTAGATATTCTATAAGGAATCATCCTTCAAGATTAGTCAACTCAGTTTATTCACCTATATTAGCTTTGAACCACGCCTTTATCGTTATTCATATTTCTCTTAATTTTCTTTTGAACAATTTGTTGAACTTTATCAGCACACAACTTTTTCTTGCCAAGAAATTATGTGAACCAGCTCAAATGAGGCTTAAACCCTTCAATTAAAAGAAAAAAATGAAAAACCATAGCTGCTTAGATGCTTATGCAAATATTCAGCAGTAAAAGATCTAATATCTTTCTTTCTTTGGGGGGATATCAGTGATGTCTTGGCCAACTACCGCACCTCGGGTAATCAACCAATACCTGTTTCCTTCCACCACCGGAAATGGAAGAGCAATTTGATGAGACTTGATCAGATGATTGTACAAGAAGGAACTAGATAGATTAGAAAGGGGAAAAAAAGAACAAATGATTAAAAATGATAATGATAAATAAATAAAGGAATTTTGGATTCGGTCAAGAATCCAAGTTTGGGGCAGTATGGATAAAAGAACTTCCTATATTATACTATTCAATTCTCTACGACGAATTGATTTGATAGTTCAGATATTGTTATTCATGATATTTATCTGATTCAAGATCATCGACACCATTGGTACCGGATAACTTTGCCCACCCAGCTTTGAACATATGGAAAGAAATCGCCTAGTGTTGCCTCTGCACGAGTCCGAACCTTGGTTTTCTATGTTGTTACTCCAAAAAAAAAAAAAGAACAGGTGATAAAAATGAAAATGATAAATAAATAAATAAAGGAATTTTGGATTCGACTAGGAATCCAAGTTTGGGGCGGTATGGATAAAAGAACTTCCTATGTTATACTATTCAATTCTCGAAGATGAATTGATTTGATAGTTCAGATATAGTTATTCATGATATTGATCCGATTCAAGATCATCGACACCATAGGTACCGGATAACTTTGCCCGCCCAGCTTTGGACAGATGGAAAGAAATTACCTAGTATTGCCTCTACACGTATCCGAACCTTAGTTCTTTATGTTGTTACTCCAACTCTTCGACCATAGGCATCCATTCCCTAATCTATGCCAATAGATCGTGAGATCCATGTACTTAAGTCGTCAAATGAGCCACATTAAAAGTGAACGCTTATATACAATGGCCCACATGCGTCCAAATAGAGCTCGATTGAAAGACCCCAAGCATGCATGACATAACCATTAAAGCACTACAAATGAAGATAAGGCTCTCTAAGGAAAAAAGAAAGAATAGTTTCAAAATGAGACACTGCCTAGGTGTAGGGTGTTCCTCACTTCATTGCTGCACTTTGGCAGCTGGAAACTAAGATGCTTCAAAAGGAAACTACATCAACCACCTACATTCACTCTAATAGGCCAACCTGAACTTACCATGGCCATGGTTTCAACTGTTGTGAGTAAAGATCTTTTCTTTGGTTCACTTTCTCTTGGGCTTGGTTGCTCTTTTTACCATTTGCTGCAGTAAATGAGATGGGATATATGACTTTTGCTCCGTTTTGGGGACTCATTAATATGATATTAATAGAGGTCCATTTATCTGTTTCTCAAAAATAGATAGATTTCCTACGACTAATTCTTTATTTTGAAGTTACCATGGGACCAATTTGTTTAGGATGTGCAACCGAAAAAAATTGGTAACTCAAGACTAGACACCATATATAACATATATATATATATATATATATATATATATCACATTGTTATTTGCTAAAAGAGAAAGATAATAAGCCCACTAAACCTTCAGCCTAATGCAGACTCGCACCCCTATGATCAATTGGCTTTACATTACAAGGCCACCATTAAGTCATACTTTTAATAAGTCCTCAACATAGATAGAGGAAGATTATTTGTGTTTGGATTGGGAAGTTAACAGAGTGGTTGAATTTCTCAAGCTGTTAGACAATTTTAAAGGCATCTCAGAGAGGGCCTAGGCTAGTATAGAGAGGGACTAGCAAGGGACTTTTCACTGTAAAATCAGCATATGCAGGCTTAAATTGTACAGGGCAACACTTTGGCTCCTGGCAGTGGAAACATGTAGGGAAAGTGAAGATTCTTCTCAAAGTGGCATGTTTCCCCTGGTTAGTGGTTAGAATGACAGTCTTGACACATGACAATGTGATGAAGAGAGGGCTGCCTTTATGTTCCAGGTGCTTTATGTGTGGTAGAGAGACAGGAACTGTTAATCACCTGTTTTTGCACTGCCAAGTAACTGTATGGCAGTTATTTTTTAACATGAAAAGTATGAGATGGTCAATGCCATGATCAACTGGTGAACTCCTAACATGTTCGAATGACAAGGAAAACATGATGAGGCAGTAGAAGTGGTGGAGCATCATCCCAGCATGTATTTGGTGGGCAATTTGGAAGGAGAGAAATCTTAGATGCTTTGAAGACATTACGAACTCTCAACATAAGATCAAGATGAATTGTATATTTTTGTTCTACCTTTGGTGTAAAGAAGGTTCATAAACCAAAGGAGGTTCATAGATGATGTAGGATCTTTGTTAGACATCATTGGGACCTTGTCAGAAGTACAAGGCTAGAATTTTTGTTAGCTCTTTTTTGTCTGTACTATAACTTTACTAATGAGTTTTATATCTAAATGATACTCTTCTCAGAAAACATTGATGATTTTTTTTGGTTGAGAAACATGGATAATTTATTAATCTATTCATCACATTTCTACATGCAGATATTTATATTTTATATGATCCTACCCGGGGCTTTCCTTTGTCTGATTCCAGGCTAAACACTTTTCAACTTAAGCTACAATATTCAAAACCTAAGTTGCGTGGACTCATCATTTTTTATGCCGAACCCGTCTCAACACTAGGACGGGTGCTGGTGCAGGATACATTTGGGATTCAGTCAACCAAATTCGGATACTTTGACCGGAGTCTATGGACAAATTTGGGAGAATAATTGAGATTTTGATTTCTCAAATAAAAAAGATTTAAGACATGGGAAACAACATACCTTCAATATACATGTAAATTTTTCTACAATATAATGTAAGTTTTACAATTAAAGATATGGAGAATGAATATACATGTAAGTTTTTCACAAAATATCTCTCAAAATATAGAATATTTTTATAGCTCTATTTTTATAATTTTGAATTTTCCGAGCTGAATCCCTGCACCTGTATCCATACCTGGATCCGCACCCCCGAATCTTAAATTTAGATTTTCCTGAATCCGACTCTGGGATCCGTACACTAGCACTCGAGTCCGAGCAACTTAGTTCAAAACCCGAAATCCAAAAAACACAAAAAAACTGAAGCCTCTTTCAGCACGAGCTTTTATTTCAACAACCCAAAACCTAGATGCATATCCACAATTATTATTGAGAACATAAAACAGGAGAAGTTTTACAGTACAGCAAATGAGAAAACTCACCTTGATTTGAATAAGCTGTGCCTCTGAGATGTTCACTCTAGACAGCTCACTTGAGCAGCCAGGCTACACAGAACAAATTATAGCCATTACTTATACATTTTACATGGAAAGGAACGGAAGAACACAACAACCCCACCATATTCAGAAAGAAGAGAAACCTCCATAAAGAACCATTAAAAGAGTTAGTCAATCAAATATAATATCTAAAACAATTTTCCTTTTTAAATTCTTCAGCAATTCTTATACAGATTTTTTCTAATCTAAACTCTTTTTTTAATGTAAATAGTTTTATTAATCATGAGAAAATATGGTGTTAGTATACCAAAAAGATAAAAATGATTCTCTACAAACAATACCCACTCTTCTGTACAAAGTAAAACCTCATTGGTGCATCAAAACGAAACTAGGGATGAGAGGCTATTTGTGCATAGTCATTCTCTCTCTCCAGGAATTTGATTCTTACCTAACCAAGAGGTTATGATAATATGACGCTACTAAAAACAATTCATTCCTCCAAAACTCAGATTAGCGGACCCAAATTATGCAAGTAAGGAAAAACTCCGGAAATTCGCACAAGAGAAATCCGACATTAAGGGAATTCCATAAAAGATGCAAAACTAAACCACTCAAATAGCAAATTCAACTTCCTGGAAAACCAAACATTTACCAACCCTCCCCCAAAAAAATAATGAAAGAAAACAAACAACAATTTTGATTTAACGGGAAAAAAATGAAATTGTGAATTTAATTTAACAAGTAAAGAGGGTAACCTGTTGAACATGATTGCTGTGCAAAAACAAATTCAGTTCCATAAAAGAGGTAACAATTTTCCCAATAAAAGTGAAAGAGAGTATTTAAGGAGAACCTGTTGAACATAATTGGCGTGCATAACGACGACAATAGAGAAAAGAGTGACGGCGATGAAGAGATACAAATACTCCAGAGTAGCTCTGACCCTGGGGCGAAGCATCTGAGCAAATCGTTCTTGAACCCTTATAAACGTCTGCTCTGGATCCATCTGTACATAGAACTAAAAGAAAAAAGGCTTTCCTATATATACCCCTAAGATTGCACAATCAACCCTTTCGTATCATTTGGGGGTTCATGGGTCTTCGCAATTCCTTGCTTTTTGCCTAATTAGGATTCTCGAATAGAATTTAGTTGGAGACCATCGTCAAAGTTCAAAGAGGGGATGCTGCGAGCCTGCGACTGAGAGGGATGGATGAATGAAGATGTCAAATATGGGTCAATGTTTTAGGGTGGGTTGGCATGATTGAAAATGTTTTCCTATATTTTCCTTGCAAAATATTTTCCTAGAAAATAAGTGTTTTTTTATTTTAGTTCAATAGTAAAAAAATATTTTTTTAAAATCTATAGTTTAAACAAATACTGTGGGAGATAAAATAGATGAAGTACTGAAAAATATAATAGGTCTGAAGCAAAGGTAGGGATAAAGGGTGGGTGGGGTTGTTGGAGGGTAGGGGTAGGGGTGAAAGTGGTGTGTCACGATCGAGATCTCACCAAAGACTATGATAATGTCTAACCCCGCTTGCTAGGTAAGCCAACACTCAAACAAGAACTCCACTATGCTCAAGGATGCCCAACTCACAAATCCATAAATCAAGGCCAAAACTTTCATAGCCCAAATATCTCTCTTCCGCTGGAACAAATGTCAAACTCCAAATAAAGAACCAGATAATTCTCCTTTCGGGACTTCAACTGCCGCAACACGTATGCAATCACCCCACCATTATGTGCCAACACCGCTTCAAGACCCACGCGTGAATCATAACAATACACTAAATAGGCCCTTGAACTTGTGGGCTACACCGACACCGAGGTTGCTATAAATGGAAAACATCTCCACAAGGCGATGATAGTAGTATGCCCTCAAAACACGAGAAAATTTATCCTACACCATATTCGCAACATCACTGCCGCTCACCGGCGCACAACTGATATTGAGTACTCCACTTCGCATACGAGTGAATAGGAAGGAATTGAAGGTATGGGCTTCAAACGGAATAAAGTAGCACGATAAAGAACCAAGAAAGGAAAGTTTTCTAAAGCCCTGTAGTCTCTCGAAGATAAGTACAAATATCTCTTAACCGATCTGCAAGACTCTATTAGGTCTGCTCGTGACTCGTGAGACCTATATGAACCTAGCGCTACAGTTGCAGACTTCGTGGTGAGCTGCCTAATACTTCGAGCCGTAGCATATGGAGTCTCCTTCTTTTCATTATCTATTTTATGTCCTTTTCTTTATTCTAGATAGATATTGTTATTTGATATACATAATTCACTCTTATTAGATGCTCGTGATGTTGTGATATCGGATTTTGGAAATTTTTAGACAGTTGTGGTCGGATATAGGCTCTGTCTCAGATATTTGTATCTTTATACTGGTTTTGAGACTATTTTCATTTTTATGCTTTATCATAACTTTGTTAATGACTTAATAATTTGACGTCTGTTATTGCTATTAGATGTTAGATTACCTAGCAAGCAGGTTAGATGCCATCACAATCTTTGGTGGGATTTTTAGTCGTGACAAGTTGGTATCTAAGTTCTAGATTTTAAGGATCTCACAAATCACGAACATTCCTAGCAGAGTCTTATGGATCGATACAGAGACGTCAGTAGCTATCTGCGAGAGGCTATAGGGATTTAGGAAGTTTCCCTTTTGTTGATTCCTTATCGTGCATTGATTATTGTTTAAGTCTAAATCTTTCTCTTCAACTCTCTCACAGGTGGTGAAAACTCGCATTTCAGAAGCAACAGCAAGTGACAAAGAGGCAGCACCATAGGCTGTAGCCAAGAGAGGGAGAGGTAGGGTCAAGGCTCCCACTAGGGGCTGCACTATTACACCACGGTAGCGCGTGCGCACACCCGTGCATTATCAGAGGACCTACCTGCTTATCAGGTGGAGGATCAGATTATTGATGACCATGTCGAGGCCCCAATTCTAGCTCTGCATCCAAAGGGTTTTGTTACCACACCAGTGTTTCAGGATGTTAAGGCCAAGATGGTAAGCTTTATCAATGCTTTGACTCAAGCTGCAGTGGTTCCAATGTCCCCATCCACATCTCAGGCTGGAGGGGGAGCTCAGATCCTTCTCACTCGTACTTTGGAGTAGGCTATAGTGATGTTTCAGACGCGGGGTGTATTGCCAGCTGGTGGCTGGCAGCCTGTAGTGGTAGCTAAACCCGTGGTTGAGCCTGCTATGTCTACTAAGGAGCAAAAGAGGCATGAGAGATTTCAGAGGTTACGTCTTCCTCACTTTGATGGTGACGCTTTTGAGGATGCACAGGATTGTCTAGACTAATGTCATTAGATGCTTCATATTTTGGGCTTGGTAGAGTCTAATGGTGTAGAGTTCACTACATTCAAGTTGAGAGGGGTTGCTAGGAGATGGTGGCAGACGTATGAGCCGGGTAGGCTATCAGGTTCATCTCCTCTTACTTAGACTCAGTTTTTGCTCTTGTTTCAAGAGAGGTACATCCCACATACCAGGGGGATGAGTTGAGGGTTCAGTTTGAGCGCCTTCAGTAGGATCGCATGAATGTGACTAAGTATGAGGCGAGATTCACAAAGTTGTCTCGTCATGCTTCTTTCTTGATCCCCGCTAAGGCAAAGAAGGTGAGGCGATTCATTGAAGGTTTCAGTTATGGTATCAGGATTTCCATGGCCTGAGAGTCAGATATTGGGACTACTTTTTATCAGGCTGTGGAGATAGATCAGAGGATTGAGCGTATCCGTAGTTATAGGAGAGAGGATATGATGAGGGATAAAAGGCCTTGTCTTTCTATGGTAGTTTCAGTAGTACCTCATCTAAAGGTAAAGGTCAGTTTGGTAAAGGCCATCATGGTAGGCCATCTTATTCTATGCAGCATGTTGCCAGGAATGTCGTGTCTCGACCATCCTTTAGCGTTCTAGTTCCATCATCGTTCTGTGATCTCCTAGTGAGTTCGTATTGTGTGCCGTTTGTTCAGGGTTCTTCTAGTGGCTATTCAGGGCATCATGGACAGATTCAGGTTCAGCATCCTCCGTTAGCTAGGGGTTATATTGAGTGTGGACTTTGGCTATATGAGGAGGCATTATCCCAGACTTGATTGAGATGTAGCTCCGCAAACTTCTTAGATAGTGGTTCCCACACTGGTTGCTTCATCCCCTGCCCAGTCAGCTAGAAAGGGAGGGCATGCAGCTAGAGGTCATCCTAGAGGAGGGGGCCAGGTTGGTGGTGGTTAGATCGATAGTTGTCAGTCTTGATGCTATGCTTTTTCGGGTAGACCCGAGGCTGTGGCCTCAGATGTGGTGATGACATGTATGGATTCAGTCAGTCATAGAGATGCTTCTGTGTTGTTTGATCCGGGGTCTACCTATTCATACGTGTCATCGTATTTTGCTTTTTATTTAGATATGCCTTGTGATTCTCTTGATATTCCTGTTCACGTATCTACACTTGTTGGTGATTCTATTTTGGTGGATCGTATATATCGGTCTTGTGTAGTTACTAATAGGGGTTACGAGACTAGGGTTGATCTCTTGTTACTTAATACAATATATTTTAATATGATTTTGGGTATGGATTGGCTATCTCTGTATCACACTATTCTTGATTGTCACGCCATGACTGTCACGTTGGCTATTCCGGGGTTACCAAGGTCGGAATAGAGGGGTTCTCTTGGTCATACTCCTAGTAGAGTGATTTCATTTCTAAAGGCTCAATAGATGGTTGAGAAGGGGTGTTTGGCATATCTAGATTTTGCTAGAGAGTTAGTGTTGATACTCCTACTGTTGATTCGGTCCAGTAGTGAGGGAGTTTCTAGATGTGTTTCTTGCAGACCGGGCATGCCACCCCATAGTGATATTGATTTTGGTATTGATTTGGTGCCGGGAACTCAACCTATATCTATTCTACTATATCGCACAGCTCCAGCTAAGTTGAAAGAGTTGAAGAGCAGTTGCAGGAGTTGTTGGATAAGGGATTCATTAGGCTGAGTGCTTCTCCTTGGGGTGAGCCCGTGTTGTTCGTGAAGAAGAAGGACAATTCTATGAGGACGTGCATCGATAAAGGCAGTTGAACAAGGTCACTATCAAGAACAAGTATACATTACCTCGCATTGATGATTTATTTGATCAGCTTCAGGGTGCCAGGGTGTTCTCGAAGATTGGTTTGAGATCGGATTATCACATGTTGAAGATTGGGGCTTCAAACATCCCTAAGACGACTTTTAGGATTCATTATGGGCATTATGAGTTTTCAGTGACGTCCTTTGGTGTGACTAATGTCCCCGACAACTTTCATATATTTGAGAACAGTGTGTTCCAACCATATTTGGATTCTTTTTTATTATGTTATTGATGATATCTTGATATATTCCCGTAGTGCCGAGGAGCACGAGCAACATTTAAGGATTGTGCTTCAGATTCCGAGAGAGAAGAAGTTGTATGCTAAATTCTCCAAGTTTCGTGAGATTGGATATTTCTGAATCTAGCAGAGTTCTTCTTGTGGTGTTGCTTGAGCATATTAAGGCTCGTCAGTATGATGGTCTCTATTTGATTGTCCTTAAGGACACAATGTTGTGAGGTGGTGCTAAGGAGGTGGCTATTGGTGATGATGGGGTATTGCGATTTCATGGTCGGATTTGTGTTCCTAATATGGATGGTTTAAGGGTGTTTATTCTTGAGGAGAATCATAGTTCACGATATTCTATTCAACCAGGTACTACGAAGATGTATCGTAACTTGAAGAAGCATTATTGGTGGCGGAAGATAAAGAGAGACATTGTTGAGCATGTTTCACGATGTTTAAATTGTCAGCAAGTCAAATGTGAGCATCATAAACTCGGTGGTTTGCTTCAAAGGTTAGATATACCATAGTGGAAGTGGGAGCGTATTACCATGGAATTTGTGGTAGGATTGACGCGGACCTTGAGGAAGTTTGAATCTTTTGGGTCATTATGGACGGATTGACCAAGTCTGCGCATTTCATTCCAGTCATGACTTCTTACACTTCACATAAGTTGGCTCAGACTACATCAAAGAGATAGTATGTTTGCATGGCATGCTTGTTTCTATCATTTCGGATCGGGGCATGTAGTTCACATTGCACTTTTAGGGACCAGTTAAATATGAGTTAGGCATGCAGGTGGAGCTGAGCACAACATTTAACCCTCAAGCAGATGGGCAATCTAAGCGGACCATTCAGATCCTTGAGGATATGTTGAGAGCCTGTGTTATTGATTTCGGAGGCAAGTGGGATCAGGTTTCTACCAGTACTGAAGTTTGCTTACAACAACAACTACCAGTCTAGTATCCAGATGGTTCTGTATAAGGCATTATATGGGAGGCAGTGTTGTTCTCTGATTGGTTGGTTTGAGCTTGGTGAAGCTAAGTTGTTGGGCACAAATTTGGTTCGTGATTCCTTGGAGAAGGTGAAGATGATCCAAGAGCAACTTCGTACAGCGCAGTCCAGGCAAAAAAATTATGCTAATAAGCAGGTTCGTGATGTGGCTTTCATGGAGGGTGAAAAGGCTCTTCTTAGAGTTTCGCCTATGAAGGGGGTGATGAGATTTGGGATGAAGCAGCCCTTGGTATATTGGTCCCATTTGAGGTGTTACAGAGAGTTGGTAAGGTGGCATAGAAACTTGTTTTGCCACCCAGTTTTGTTGGGAGTTCATATGGTGTTTCATGTTTCTATGCTTCAGAAGTATCATAAAGGGGCATACGGGTCTTTTCTAGAAATAAAGGATTGCTACCCTTGTCCCTCACAACACCACCCTTGAAGTTGAACCAAATTCTTATGCCGCAAGTGACAACCGTTTTGGTACCTTACTATATGTTTGGCCTCCATTTCCTCTTCTCTCGTATCTGTCCATCCCAGTCACATTTGTTGGATTCTAGCTCACCGTAGTTGGATGAGAATCTGGCTTATGAAGAAGAACCGATAGCCATTTTGGATAGACAGGTTCGGAAGTTGAGGTCGAAAGAGATTGCATCAGAGAAGGTTCAGTGGAGAGTCAATTGGTCGAGAAGCAACTTGGGAAACCGAGCATGATATGAGGAGCATATATCCTCATCTTTTTGGCATTTCAGGTATGATTCTAAACCTGTTCGAGGATAAAGGTTTGTTTAAGAAGGGGAAAATGTAACGACCCGGCCAATATTATTTTGTCTATTTGAGCCTCATTCCCGATTTGATGCTTCTTGTATGTTTATTTTTTGTGTTTGACTTGCAGAGATAGTTATTTTGGTCTTGGGAAGGTTTGAGAGTGGTTTGGAACACTTAGTTCCATTTTTGGAAGCTTAAGTTGCTAGAGTTCAAAAGGTTTGACTTTTGAGTAACAACCTCGGAATTAGGATTGGATGATTTCAACAAGTTTGTATAGTGATTTTGGACTTAGGCGTATGTGCGGATTTGAATTTGGAGGCTCCTAGAATGTTTTGGCTCTATATACCGGAAGTTGGCAATTTGAAGGTTTGGAGAGTTCATATGTTTTACTGGAAGTTGACTTTGATGATATCGAGCTCAGATTGGTGTTTAGGGACTTTTCATAAGTTCATTTAGTTGATTGGAACTGGTATGCAAAGTTTGGTTGTAATCTGGAATGTTTGGGCATGATTCAGACGTGTTTGGTGAAGTTGGAAAGTTTGGAAGTTAAGAGATAGATTTTGACCTTTGATTCGTGGTTTTCATGTTAGTTGTGGTGTTTTGAGCATTTGAATTAGTTTGGATAAGTTATTAAGACTTGTTTTATGATTGGATGGGGTCCCGAGGGGTGGGGTGAGCTTTTTTTTTTTTTGAAAATATATAGTTTTTTTATTAATCAAAGCAAAATACAGTAATGGAGGGGACATAAACCTTACCTCACAAAAGAAAATGCATGTCTCTTAGTCATCCTAAAGTGATAACTAATTATACCTAAGTAGTGGTGAGAAGTTAGACCTATGGTGATGTGACAATTGTCTATTTTGTAGTGATAGACAACTGTATGTACAAAAACAGAGTGAAGTTTTTCTAGATCAACTATACAAAAATATACTCTTATTCATAGTTTTACTGAGTAGATGAAGGCTATGGTCCCTCCAATATACATCTAACATCTATCAGAGGTGTTGAGAGTTCCCAAAAAAAAGTGACAAAAAATATGAGCTATCTTCAAATTTGCTTTGGCCTTGCGGGCAAGGAAAGCCCAGTTAAAGATGATTATCAGGACATTCCATATGTCTAGACAGTGGTGTTGTTTGTGTCTTGAATTCTTGACAGCTAAATACTATGTTTCTTCCATCTCCCTGTTGAGCTTTGATTGTTGAGCTGGCTGTTTGTGATTGTCGAGGCTGTGTTGCTGCTACTGGATGAGTTGTTTTCATGTGCTGAGTGCTGCTGTTGATTATGAGGTAGGGGTATTGAGCTGAGTGCTGGGACTGCTGTTGTCGAGTATGTGTGTGTATCATGTTTCTTCTGTTGAGTTGTCTGTCTAGTTTGTTGCTTCTAAGAGGTTGTGTGCTTTGTGCTTGTAACTGTGAGATCAATGTGTTCTGTTGATGTGGCGTTCTATGGTGTATGTGTTGGCTGGCAGTTCTGTCTTCTTTGAAGTCAACAGTTAAGTGTCTGACTAGCTTTTTGTGGTTGTGAAGTTGATGCCTCTTGATGGTTCTGTGTGTGTGCTGCTTTTAGTGGTCATCTGGTGTTTGTGTTTGTGTGGCTTGTGACTTCTGCTGGTATGATGGGTGCCTGTTTCTGTAGCTGGTTTTGTGAAGTTGCGTATTGATTGGATTGTGTTGCGTTTTGATTGACTTGTGATCAAGGGTATGAGATAAGGTCCTTGATGATTGCTGTAGCTGCAATAGGATGAGCACTGACAGCATTAATACCACACATTGCAAAAGCAACAATGATCTGGACCTATCCAAACTGCCTGAAGAGTTTGCAAGTTTGCTGGCTTCAAAAGTGACATTGGTGATTATATCTTCTTTTCTGGTCCTTTGATTATGAGAAGTGAAACTGCTGCTACTTTGAATGTGTCTCTCCTGCTGCTGGTGTGGCTGTTGGACTGTGTGTTGTATATGCTGCCCTAAGCATCTGTCTTTTTTTTATTTGGTAGTGATGTGTGTTGATTTACCTGAGTTGACATTGAGCTGGAAGACTGATTTGATGTTATGATGAGGTTGCACGGTGTAATTGGAGTTCAGTATGATTGCCAAAGTAGCAATGGAATGAGCATGAGAAATGCTGATACCACACATTGCTTCTTCAGTAGTAAACTGAACCAGGCAGTGTATCATTTGCTGTGAGAAACTGTTCCAGATGAGTTGATGATATGCTGTGAGTGACTGTTCCAGTCGGGTGAGTTTCAGACCACCCGGAGCATGGTTGGAGATTGCTAATTTTTCTGGTGTCTAGTGTTCCTCGCGTTTGCGAGGGGCCCTCGTGTTCGCGATGAAGGACAGCCGGAGCACGTTTGGAGATTGTTGATTTTTTTTGGTGTCTAGTGTTCATCGCGGGGCCTCTTGTTCGCGATAAAGGATTTTGAGCTGAGGCTTTTGTTTTCCCGCGTTCGCATGCTGGGGTCGCGTTCACGGAAGGTTATGGGCAGGAGCATCACAATCTCTAGTAGGCAATCGTATTCGCGATGTTGTGGAGTCAGGCAGAGATTTGTCCTTCGCATTCGTGGAGCTGGGCTCGTGTTCACATAGGCTGGGTAGCGCTAGGAGTTGCATTCACGAGATTTTCATCGTGTTCGCAAAGAGGTGCAGGAGTTGGAGGTTGGTTTGGCCTTCGTGATCGCGAAGGGGCTATCGCGTTCGCGAAGCGTATGCTTGGGCAGACTATACTTAAGTCGGAATTTTCAGAATTTTACCCGTTGTCTCATATTTTGAATCCTAGACTTCGAAATGAGGAGATTTTGAAGAGCAACTTCACTATTACATTAGAGGTAAGGAATTGCCACTTAGATTGGGGGTTATATATCTTGATTTCCAATTGAATTCTACACTTAAAACATGGAATTTGGAAGAGAAATTTGGGGGTTTTGTCTGCAATTTAATAGAGTGTAATTTGGGAATTTGAGTATTGATCTGGACTTGATTTTGGAATCTAACCACATATGTGGACTCGTGGGTTATGGATAGTCAAGATCTACCCCCCTTGACACGGGTTTTGATTATGTGGGGCCGGGGTTGAATTTTGTTGTTTTTTAGGGATTTGATTTAAGATTGAAGATATATTATTTGAAATTAATTCCTATAGCTTTGTTTGACATTATTTATTTGTATTTGACTAGAATCGAGTCGCTTAGAGGTGGATTTGAAAGGAAAAGATATTTTGGAAGGTTGAAGCTTACCAGGTTGAGGTAAGTCTCTTGTCTATCCTTGTAAAAGGGAATCTACCCCATAAACGATCTATTTGTTATTTGCTACTTGATTTAGGTGCTTCGCATATACAAGGTGACAAGCGTATAAGTGTGGCTAGGTTATGACCATAGCCGGTTAGACTTAGGCTTATATTTTGCAGTGTTGAAACATTATGATTTGTTATCCATGTTTCATTGATTCTATGACTATGCAATGAATTTTAATCATGCTTATAGACTATACTAGAATGACGAGCTGTTGATTGAATTTGACGGACTTCTTTCACTGTGTTGGGATTTCTACTTTAGCCATACTCATGCAACTTGCCATACTTGATTTTTGATTTTGTGATTATTGACTCTTGTTGCTCATGTATGATATCATGATTGGACTTAAGAATATTAAAAGATCATAGTGAACTATTATTGAAAGTTGAATTACATGAGTAGCCATAGTCATCTCTTATTCATGTAAATATTCATCCGCATTTTATTATTTTATCCCGGTATGTCTTTGTTACATCATCTCATATGCATATACATGAGTCGGAGAGTACGATATTAAGGAAAGTTGAGGATTTTGGCACTAAGGACAGAGCAGATATTGATTTTGGATTTCAACATTATTAATAGATCGGGTTGCACACCGTAACAATGCTTGGATATGGATCTGTCCCTCCAGAGTCAGGTGATTACCCATGTTACTTTGGGGCATGTGAGTGCAGCACCCAAATTGGTGCTAGTTTGGATACTTGGCCGATGTCAGGATTATGGATTGGTACTCTTAAGTGCTGAGATTTAATCATGAGCATGCATATGCATTACATATTCATGCAGTAGCTCTCATATATACATATTGACAAGTTCATATCGTGATTTTGGAGCAATTGAGATATTTGACTTTGTATTACGTCTCCTTTGCCTGAAAAGCATGTCTAAATATTAGATATTACTGTGCCTTTACTTGTATCCATTTGGCGATATCATGCCTTATCTTCTGCTTTATTTTATGCTTTTACTTTCTTATCAAACTGCTAGTAAGTGTTAGTGTTGACCACTTGTCACTACTTCTTCGATGCTAGACTTGATACTTACCGAGTACCATGCTTTTGTAGTCATACTACACTTCTGCATATTTTTCTGTAGATTATGAAGCCAATAACAGTCATACCCATCCAGTTACATATAGACTTCCATTTGGAGACTTCGTGGTGAGCTCCCTAAATGTTCGACCCACATCACATGAAGTCCTCCTCCCTTGATTATCTATTTCTTTTTTTTTTTGTTTCTTCAAGACATATATTGTTATTTGATAGACACAGTTCACTCTTATTAGATACTCGTGATGTTGTGCACCGAGTTTTTAGACTCTCTAGACAATTATGGTCGTGTTTAGACCCTGTCTAAGATATTTGTATTTTTATATTAGTTCTGAAACTAGTTCCGCCTTTATACTTTATCATAACTCTGTTAATGACTTAATAATTTGACTTATGTTATTGTTATTGGGTGTTGGCTTGCCTAGCAAGAAGGTTAGTACCATCACAACATTTGGTAGGGATTTGGGTCGTGGCACAAAGCGTTGGCAGGCTATAGTGCGTGATCGCATGAGTGTTTCCGCGATCGCATAAGAGGGTTGGCAGGCGGTAGGATTTTACGCATCGCGATAGTCTGTGTGGTGACCGCGATCGCAATCGTGAAGGGTAACACTGGGCAACATCTTTTAAGTGGAATTTTAGGACTTTGGCTCATTCTCTCATATTTTGAACCCCAGACTTAGAGAGGGGCGATTTTTCAAAGAGATTTTCATATAAGGCAACAGGGTAAGTGATTTCTACTCATTTATGATTATATTTCAAGAACCTACATAGATTTCTAACCCATAAATCAAGGATTTAAAGTGTAGAATTTGGGTTTTTTGTCTACCACTTAAGAGAGTGTATGAGGATTTGAGTACTGATTTGGAATAAGAATTCAAATCTTATCACAAATTTAGACTCGGCAGGTTATGGGTCATCAAGATTTCTTGTTAGTTCAGATTTTGGGCATGTGGGTCCGAGTTAACTTGTGTTGACTTTTTGAAAATGCTTCAAAGATTAAAGCTTTAGTGTTTATGATCACTTCCTATTGCATGTATTGACTTTCTTAGATGATGTTTAGATTTGATTTGCGTGATTGGAAATTAAGAATCAGGTTTGGATGCGATTTGAGTTTGATGCCTAGCCGGATAAAATAAGCTATTCCCTAGCATTGGTTTGAGGGAATTTTTCCTAATAAATAATAATGTTTGCTACATCCGGAGGTGAGGTATGTGTGAGGTGACGAGTGTATATGTATGTGCCATGGTTATTCATGCTCGGATAGATTTAAGCTTACATTATGCCTTGTTTGATTGTATTTTCTACCTGTTTTATGTTTTACTTGGCTGAATGACTACTTGAGCACAATAAGACATGCAAGAGACAATGTTTAGCTTAATGATACCTTATTTTGGGCACAAGAAATATTCTTGAGATTGTTGATGTATTTGATTTGGCCATAGTCACACGTATAATATGAACACTCTATTGTACTTGTTATTCTTGTGATATGCCTTAAATTGTTGTATGAACACTTAAGTCCCCTTGTTAATATTAGAGATCATGTTTAAGCCTTTGATGCTTATGGACGTAATGGTCATTTGATGGATAGATTACATGTTGGAGTAGTAATCATGCATTATGCACATGCATATATCATGCATAACGATCATCTCTTGTTCATATGCATACACCTTTGCATATGGTTCTCCGATATAGACTGAGATTATGGCACGGGGGTTGTCCGTGTAGTTGAGATGATTGTGGCATGAGGTTTCTACCATGTGCTTATTGTGGTTTTATCGTTATTGTGGCACAAGATCTTTGCCGTGCGATAATGGTGATATTGACATCATTATAGCACAAGGTTTTTTGCTTGATGTGCACAAGGTTTATACCGTATAGTGTGTGGATATGGATCCACCTCCTTGGGTCGCCTTCTCATATTTCTCTCTCTTTGGCGTATACGCTGGTTGTGAGAAACAGACGAGTTTCTAGTTGTTTGTGATATGGGATCCAATGTGATGAGTTATTGAGCATAAAGATGGAAGCTTTGACCATTCATGTGAATCCTTTGTGCATATTCATATATTTTACATGCTTTATTCATGCATATTTTCTACATGTGCTAATTGATGCATTTTACTTATGCACAAAAATTGTTTGTGAGTTGTTGAACACTTGGAGGAAGTCATATTGAGGTAAAGGAAGAGTCATCATCATACATTGATATTTTGGACTCATGTAAAGGTTTTCATATAAATTACACTTGGAAATTGATATGGAATTGGATCATTGTCATGTATAGACACTTTGCATTCATGTAGAAGTATTTGAGTAAATGTTGCTTGGTGCGTATCTCTTTTGTATGCGGAGTTGGTGCAAGCTGTATTTAATTTGACCTGTTTAATTGGAAAAGCACAGGACTGTATTATGGTCGGGACAGGGCCTCGACCTACCCATCAAACCTGTATATATAAAATGGACTCCAAGGTCTGGACTTGCTAACTCTGGGGGAGTGGAGCTTACCATTCAAGCTGATGTTTCACTCTGTCTACTAGGAAGGTCTATCCAGCTGTCAATCATGACTTGTAGGCATGAAATGCAGCGTCCCCGATAAAAGGGACGTCAATACAAAATAATGTACCAAATATGTAAGGCAACAGAATAACTGAAAGCTGAAATTGAACTGATAATATAATAACTGAAAGTAACTAGGAGTCAAAGATGATCTCAAGATATGCTTAGCTGCTGATACTGACTCAACTCTATCAATATAGTGAGTAAAATAGTTGTCCGGCCCTGTGAGGCTCAGTACGTGTAACTGCTCTGTCGTAGTAGGCTCGCCTATAGGCGCTCGACCATACTAGGCTCGGTATCTCGGCCATTCTGCTCATAGGCGCTCGGCCACAGTAGGCTCGGTATATAACTTACCATCTGCTCATAGGTTGCCCAATAAGGGCCTGCCCACTGATTATAGCTCGGCGGTGGTGAAAATACTGTAATACTGTTTATATATCGTTAAGCTACTTAACTGAATTTAAAGTTCCGATAAGGGGGAATACTATAACTTATGAGACTAGGATAATCTACATAAATTCAGGAATACAAACTTCTCTTTATGTCTCGTTATCAAACGCATGTAGTTATAGGATCATGCCAAAATAAAGGAAAGGTTTAAACTTAACATACATTATCATAATACCCAATAACCACTTTGAACTTGTCTCATCAGACTTTAATGTACAACAATGATAATAATGCTATCATTAAGCTACGAAAGATGCAACTATCGTACAACGGACGACAAGCTTATTTTATATTAAAACGGGTAGCATCTCCCCTGTTTTACTTGCTTTCCCCAAGTCCATAAAACAACAAGAACACATACAACCTTCAACAATGTACTTTCATCACCACAACACACCCAACAACCCAACAACACAAATCACTCTACACAAATAACAAGTGCACAAACGTCACCAACAGAACTATTATTTAACACGACAAGCGACAAGCTTGTATTGGAACTGAAACCTAAATCTTTTTCCCATCTCCCCTGTACTTACAATACCATCAACATGTCCATCATATAAACATATATATTTACATGACATTCCAACCTTATATCTATCATAAAAGTAACATCAAACAACCCAACAACGTATAACAACAACATGGACAACTTCTAGGTATTGTATGGTTGCTTCTTCTCCTATTTACAACATCATCAACATACTCAACATATTGACAAGCACAAATCACTCTACACAACATCAAGTGCACAAACGTCACCAATAGAACTACTATTTAACACGACGAGCGGCAAGCTTGGATTGGAATCAAACCCCAACTCTTTTTTCCATCTCCCCTATACTTATAACACCATCAACAGGTGTAGCATATAAACATATACATTGACATGACATGACATTCCAACCTTATATTCATCATAAAAGTAACATAAAACAACCCAACAAGATATAACAATAACATGGACAACTTCTAGGTATTGTGTGTCGCTTCTTCTCCTATTTACAATATCAGCAACATACTCAACGTATTGAAAAGCATAAAAAAATAAGAAAATTATAAATAAGCTATTCCCTATGATTTCCATCCATATGAAGTCATATACACAACTCAAAAGTAGTCCAATAAGAGACAACAACTTCTTATACAACTTCAAGTTCTATCTTGTAATTCTTCATCCAAATAACTTAAAAGATAAGATTAAGACCAAGTAATAGGGTGTTATACATACCTTAAATAATCAGAAAAAACTCGAACCAAAGCTTCCCTTAGCTTACATGCACCCTTAATGACCTCACAACACCGTAGAGACTATCTTCTTCACTTAGGCTAACCTTTAAGGTTAGGTTTAGGTAAAACCACTTTGGATTTGACTTGGAACCTTGGAGAACTGTTAGAGAGATGTTGAGAGAGTTTGGGCACTGTCCTTGGTCGAAAATGACCAAAATGAGCCTTCCAACCACTTTAAAATGTTCAAGGGTCGTCCACCGCCTAAGTGGGTCCTATTGGGAGTTGCTTGCGCAGTCTCGCGAAAACGCGAATACCACTCTACACCTATGTCGTATCAACAAACGGTTTAATGGGTTAGAAACTAGACTCATAGATCGTCAATTTGGTAGGTGGATCATCCCGTAATTCAAATTTTATTGGGAGAATAACTCGGCTACATTTAACATAATTTTTAGCATATTTATGAATGTAACTTGTAATGACCTTTGCCAACTTTTGTTCCACAAATCGCTTGAATTCAAAACATAAAACAAGACGATCATACGACTAAAATGACTTATGAAATAATCTCCTTATCATGTTAAGCACCATAGTCTCACCCCAAAAATACATGTTATAACATTCCCAACTTGTCGACTTTCGACAAAACTTATTTTCTTCAATTCGTTTAGCTTCTAAGCCTTCAAACCCTATTGGTACTTGTTATTCATGATCTTAAATATTTATAACCTCCGATGTAACATGATTAACTTACTTTATGTACTTTTAAAGATGATCTCATTTTCGAGCTTACATCAATTGACTGACAACGTACTCTCACATACGAAAATATGGGGTGTAATAAGACTGCATAACACGGGAATCGTGGAGTCCAACAGGGTGGAATTCACCATATTTTAGCTAGAGGATAAGGCCCGTAAAATGTGACAATCTTATCTCCAGAGTAGGCTAGCAGGTTCACCTCCTTTGACTTGGGATCATCTCACACATATTTTCCTAAAGGAGTATATTCCACCTTCACAGAGAGAGGAGCTACATGGTCATTTTTATTGGCTCCGATAGGGTCAGATGTCTATAACCGGCTACGAGACGAGATTCACTGACTTGTCTTGTCATGTAGCTGTCATACTCCCCACGGATGCAGGAGAGTGCAAAGGTTTATTGCAGGCTTGCACCCTGAGATTCAGGTTTCTATGCCCCGAGAGGCAGAGATAGGGACTCCATTTTTCTTGGTTGTGAAGATAGCTTAGAGTATTGAGCGTATCCACAACTAGAGAAGAGAGTTCGTGTTGAGGGATAAGCGGCCTCAACATTTTAGTGGATTCAGTGGTGCCCTGTCGAAGGGCACGTGTCAGTTTGTGAGGGGCCATCCTAGCAGACCCATGCATTTAGTACCACAACCTACTCGGAGTGCTCTAGCGCGGTCCTACTTCAGCGCTATTCTAGAGAGTACTTACCATCGGCCAGCCACTCAGGGTTCCTCCGGTGGGTATTTCGATTATCAGGTCAGACGCAATGTCAACAGTTCACTACTAAGAGAAGTTATTTTGAGTGCGAGAGTTGGGCCACGTGAAGAGGTTTTGTCCCAGACTTCAGGGCAAGGTAGTGCAGCAGGACCTCGGCCCATGATGACCGCACCAGCTTTTACATCGCCCATCCGGTCGACCAGAGGTAGAGGGCGGGTGGATAGGGGCCACCATAGAGGTAGAGGCCAGTTTGGTGGCACTTTGGCTAGATTCTATGCCTTCCCAACCAGGCCAGAGGCAGTCGCCTCTGACGCAATGATCACTTGTATTATTTTTGTTTGCCGTAGAGATGCTTCGGTACTATTAGATCCAGGTTCTACTTATTCCTATGTCTCTTCTCTATTTTTTCCTTATCTAGATGTATCTCGTGAGTCCTTGGGTGTTTCTATATATGTGTCCATGCTCGTTGGTGATTCTGTGGTTGTGGATCGGGTTTATCAATCCTGTATAGTGAGTTTATGTGGCTATGAGACTAGAGCGGATCTTCTATTGCTTGATATGATTAACTTCGAGGTCATCCTAGGCCATGGATTGGTTGTCTCTTTACCATGCCATTCTCAATTGCCATGCCAAGATTGTTACCTTGGCAATGCCAGAGTTGCCTAGGTTGGAGCGGAGAGGTTCATCTACTGGCACGTCCAGTCGGGTTATTTTTTCTTGAAGGCTTAACATATGGTCGAGAAGAGTTGTTTGGCCTATCTGACCTTTGTTCGAGATACTATTATGGAGACTCCTATGATAGATCCAGTGCCTGTGGTGTGGTAGTTTCCGATGTATTTCTTGCTGATCTACCAAGTATGCCACCGAATCGTGATATATATTTCGGCATTGATTTAGCACTAGGCACCCAGCTTATCTCTATTATGCCTTATCACATGGCTCCAGTGAAGTAAGAGACAGTTGAAGTAGCAACTTCAGGGGTTGCTCGAGAAGGGATTCATCAGGCCGTGTGTGTCGCCTTGGGGTGCACCAGTATTATTTGTTAAAAAGAAGAATGGGCGTATGCGAGATAAGGGTAGCATTTGCGATAATAGGATGAAGTCTGCTAGGTTTGCATTTGCAAACCCAGAGTTTGCATTTGCGATCAGATAGGTCGTTTTTGTGAAGTGTCTTTGGTTCGCATTTGTGACTGTAACAGGGGTATGATGATTGTCCCATTTGCGACCTTTATTCACATTTGTGGGGCTCGCATTTGCGAACCTAGGGTCGCAATTGCGACACCCGCACCTGGACATAAAAGCTAAGGGACGGGATTTTAGTCTCATTTTCATATTTTGGAATCCTAGAATTGGTAGGAGGCAATTTTGAAGAGGGATTTTTATCTACAATCATTGGGTAAGTGATTTTGATCAATTTTCAACTATTTTACATGATTCATTTGAGTTTTAACATCAAAATTATGAGAATCAAAGTGAAATTTTGAGAAACTTTGTCTATGTTTTGAAAAATGAGAATTTGAGTTTTGAGAGTCGAATTGGACTTGAATTTTGAAACAAAACACATATATGGACCGTGGGTTTATGGGTAGTCGGGAATCTACTCTTGGATCGGGGTTTTGACCGGGTGGGCTCGGGGTTGACTTTTTGTTGAATTTTGAGGAATTTTGCAAAGACCATAGCTTTATTTATAAGAATTGATTTCTCTTGTATTATTTGATGTTATTAAATCGATTTTGGTTAGATTTGAGCCGAGCGTAGGTGAATTGTAAAGGAAAAGCAATTTTAGAGTATTGATTGAGGGTTTTTGAGGTAAGTATCTTGGCCTAACGTTGTGTGGGGAACTAAACTAACCCGTAGGGATTGGTTTGTTTGTACTATTTGAACTACGTGAAAGTCGTGTACACGAGGTGATGAGTGTGTACACGACTTATATGTGGAACTTTGACCGTTTTAGACTTTTAGGTTTCTTGAGTACATTAAAATGAAGTTGCCTTATCATGTTATATCCTTCATTGCTAAATTTACCCTTACATGACTTATTTGAAGTTGATTGGTTCATGTTGTACCCTTTATTGCCAAATATACTCTTGCATGCTTTAATTGAAGTTGTTGCCTCTTTTATTGCCATGTTATCTCTTCCATTGTTGACTTATCCTTATTTGAAGTCTTTGTTACATGTTATCTCTTCCAATGTGATTTATCCTTATTTGAAATTATTGTTACATATTATCTCTCTTATAGTTGACTTATTATTATTTGAAATCATTGTTACATGTTATCTCTCTTATTGTTGAGTTATTCTTATTTGCTATTGTTGTTACACATTATCTCTCTCATTGTTGAGTTATTCTTATTTGAAGCCATTATTGCTTGTTATGTCTTTCATTGTGAGATCATTCTTCTGTTTCATTGTGTTTTTGTAATTCTTGTGTTGATTCACTTGCCGTACTTCTGTGTTATTGTTGTTGTTGTGGCTCAGTGTTGTTGAGCCGAGGGCTATGTGTGGTTGTGGTATTGGAGTTGTTTTTAAGGAAATATTTTGGCATATGGGCACATGTGGTGCGAGTTGTTATATTGTGTGTCATGTTTTTGACACACGTGGTATTGTTGAGAGGATTGTCCCGGTGTTCGCACGTGAGTTGTTCGTGCTATTGTTATCATTGATATTTTGCACATGCGGCATGACAAGGCAGTCTATATATGTGGGTTTGTGCATGTGGCAAGACAAGGTGGGAATATTATTATGCGTGTGTGGCGAGACAAGGCAGGCATTTACTTTATTGTTGCGCACGCGGCGAGACAAGGGGTCTATTTCGGTGATGATTTGTGATGGCATGGGGGCATTGTTATTTATGATATTTGTGTAGTGGTGTGCCTACCTTGTGTGAGTCATGCATATTACCATTTTGTTGTGTTGTTTCCTATGTGCCATTCGTTGTCTCTGATCTTATTGCTAACTCGAGTTGTGATAGAACACTTGCACAAGCATACACTGTAATTAGTCACTTATATCAGTCCAAGAAGATGAACTTGGTGTTTGTTGATCATTTACATGTATTCTTGTATACCTGCCTTCTGTGCGTGAGTTGCACCATTAGCACCTGAGCTGTCCGTGTGGATATAAGATGTTGTTATCTTCAGCACGTGAGTTGTCTGTGCGGCTATGGGATATTGTTACTCTAATAGCATGTGAGTTTTCCGTACAGATATGAGGTATTATATTGGCACCTGAGTTGTCCTTGCAGCACGTGAGTTGTCCGTGCGGTTTGTGATTTGTAATGTGGGCACAAGATGCCAAGAGATTAGGGTTCATGATTTGGGACCGGTGATTTATGATTATGAGGTATGGTACCTTGGGGAGATTCTCATACAATCCTTGCGTGAAAGCGATTATTTATTGGGTTGTTACTTGTTTTTCCTTATTTGGTTTCACCGGACTTAAACTGTAATCTGCTTACTTACGTTGATATTACCTATTTGCTCCTTGCTGTTAATTGTTGTTTCTAGTTCTTATTGCAAGTATTGTAACATTATTTTACCATGTGTACCTCTATATTGTTCCTGTTAGTTCTATATTCATACTTATACATGTTATTATGTCTAGTAGGTGTCTTGACTATTCCTCGTCATTACTCTGCCAAGTTTACTCTTGATACTTGTTGGGTACCACTGTGGTGTACTCATGCTATGGTTGCTACACATTTTTGTGCAGATCTAAGTACTTCGGAGTGTACTGGTCATTACTTAGCTGGTTGTGAGTTGCGGCAGAGACTTCAAGGTATACCTGCCGTCGCGTTTGCAGGCCTTGGAGTCACCTTCGAAAGTTTACTTTGTACTATTTTATTTTTATTCCGGAATAGTTGTGTCAAGCCTCGACCTCGGGGAGCGCGATCGGTGCTCAACCGAGATACCCCGGTTAAGCAAGCCTACTAGATGCCTTCTACCCAACCTTGCCCATTAACAATATAAGAGCAATACAAGTGATAGACATGAGAAAAGTCAAGTGTTCCACAATCTTTTTCATCACTAAAGGATATCCATTTATGATTTTCAAAATATTACAAGTTTATAGATATGATGAAAACATGTTTGCCCAAATACCAACACTTACTAGTTTAATTCCCAACATCAAACACCACCCACAACCTGTCTACGGAGCCTCTAAGTACAACAGAAGAGTAGTATGGAAGTGCCGATGACAAGGCCTCGGCTATACCTCAAAACATAAAGTAAAACGTCAAATTACATGAAGCTCGAAACATAGTAGGGCTCACCAAAATCTGCTGAATAGAGAGTAACTGCTAACGAGGATCAAAACCGCCCCTGACAAACCACCTGCATCCATTGAAGATGCAGCGCCCTCGGCAAAAGGGACGTTAGTACATATGGAATAGTACTAGTATGTAAAGCTAAATGTCCTCTTTCCAAATAGAATGCCAATATAAGAAAGGGAAAACCATGGAAGCAAAAAATAATAATCAGTGATATCCAAATGGCCAGTTAAAGCATAACAATTTTCAAAATACGAAAATAATAAATATTTTTGGTTGGGTGATCATTAGTACTGCTATAGATATGCCACCGCGTATTTTGCACAAAGTTCGATCACGACCCGATCGGCTAGGTCGTCTTCTCTGAAGACATAAACCACAATCACCATTATTATCACGAACTCCAATCATTATCCCAATCACAATCTCGAGCACAATTTCAATTACAATTTCCAGCACAATCACCACCATGTGTGCGACATGGCGTCTGATCACGACCCGACCAGCTAGGCCGTCTCACCACAATGCCGTGTGGATCGACATCACCCCTTTTTTTTAGTAATCACCTCAACCAATAAAGGGGAATATTCACATAATAACAATCTCATCCCAAGTAAGGGGAATAATCACAATGCACCTACACCGGCACGTGTAGTTTCAGGGTTAGGTTATTCTTACTTACCCTTCCTCGGTGACTAACGATACTCCTAAGAAAACGTTTTATTAACAAAAGTAAAAATATATTTTATATTCACCTCATTATCTTTCACACTATAAATATCTTCATTAGTAGTTTCAACCATTCACAACATCGTTATTTCCTTGGCTTTCTTGGCCATACTTACGATTTTTCATTTATGACACGGTGGACGTATCTCCTTTTCCACACTTTCGTTTCTTTACTTACAAGGATTATCATCACAAACATCAACATATTGAATATTCCGGAAATCATAACTTCAAGTTCATTAGTGATGGAAACTTTAGACATAATAGGTTTCTTCCGAAAGAATGGGGCAAACTGACCAGCAACAGAAACACACGTTAAAATCATAAACGAGTGGTACACCATTTATTTTTGAAATACTTTTTCCCAAAAGGGCAATACACTATTTCATCTTGTGAGTAGGTAAGAAGTCGGGTCACATTGGAATTACTTATAAAGGAGAGCATGGTAATTTACGAATGAAACACGAATTCGATTCAAGTGCTCTAGTTATAAAAACCATGGCCACATTTTATACCTCACTCTTACTTCTTCCACTTCCGAAATTAGTCATAGTTTATCAACAATAAGGATACTTGGAAATCGATATTTGATATGTATATGAACAATAAGAGTCTTAGCACATTGAGTTTTCTTCCACAACTTGGAATAATAACTTGCAATAAAACATGATTGAAATCATAATATTCAGACACATTGGTCATGTTTGAACACATTCCCGAAGGAGAGCACAATACCATAGGAGCATTCGGTACACATTTCTAGTACACATCTTTCAACATAAGCTTGCTTACTCGGAATAGTAAAATTTATAAGGAATAACTCGGAATATGTAGGAACTTGGGCCAACCACTTGAAACTTACTGGGGCATTATGGAATCCGATTCTAAAAGAGAAGTTTAGCCAACATTACCTTGCTTGAGCTTTCCTTAAGTTACTACAATGCCCCAACACGTCTAGCAATAATAATCTATAGGAAGATAGCAAAAATCTAATAATAATTAGAAGGATTCACATGGTGTAATTCTCTTAGGAATTCTATCAAACACCTACTATGCAAAATAGACTGTAAAGCTCTACAATGGTAATCCCTTCCTCCCTCAACCAATTTCAACAAGAACTACTCAAAATGGTTCATTAAACCCACATACTACAATCTATTTTCACATGCATGGCCTATTTCCAACCCTACAATATATATGAACTCGTAACCTCTTGCATGAAAGCTTAGGAGTAGGACTTACCCGGATAGATGATAATCTAGTGATTGGCTTTTCTTGATTCTTGAAGATTGGTGCAAGAATATGTGATTACAATGTTAGGTTTCCTCCCTCTCTCTGTAAAATGCTCTTACCTCTCTCTAAAATCATCAGATAGTCACCACAAAATAAGCCCCAAAGGCTATTTATCAAAATGGGGTCGGGTTATAAAATAGGGAAAATAGACCCTCCGAACTCAGGTCTGCGGTCGAATCCACAACTCAACAAAGCATCACAATATATATATATATATAAAACACCGACCTGAACATTAAGGGCATTACATTAACAGAAGCGGTATCTTGACATGAACCTTACACATTTAAATCATAACACATAGAAAGTACCTTTTGAACCACAACCATTTGGCTCTACAAAAAAAGTGAGAATATTTTCTTTCCACAACACTCTCGGCTATCGAGGCGACCTCCTACAACTCACAGACTTAGCCATAGCACTTGATGGAGGCAATCTCAACTTCCGGACTTATCTAACAAGGATGACAATTAGGTACCTCTCATAAGCCAATTACCCATTAACTTCACCTTCCATAGCTTCCACCAATGATAGACAAACGACTCCCAAGTACCCTTTCGAGAATAGACACATGAAACACCGGGTGTATGAAGAACAACGATGGGGAACACATCATACTCATAAGTTGGCCTATGTCTTTCAAGATTCTATAAGGCCCAAATGTAAGCTACACCTATCTTACCTTTATTAACAATTCACATAGTATCTTCATGGAGAAGGTCTGGAGAATAACCCGTTCACTCTGTTCAACTTTAAATCTCTACGTCAAACACCCAAATTAAACCTTTGGCGACTTTCAACCACTATTCTATGATGGGCTAGAATGAATATGACTATAAAGTTCCTACCCAATATGTTTGATCATGGAATGATGCTCCTTCTTTGACATGTGAGAAATTACAACTCTCTAGAGATCTACTACAAATGGGAACAACGAGGTCCGAGTTTGAGCTAGAATTGTTCATGAATCCACCAAGGTGCTTAGCAGGGCATTTCAGGAGGTTATATTCTAAGAGACATAAGGGCGACCACCAATAGTGCTGACATGGTTAACCATCGTGATATCATTGATTCAACAAATGAGGCATAGAGTTAACTAGTACACATTGATAATGTGGGAACCATGTACGTGATCCTAAGATGTAAAAGAAGTGGGTCATTTTAGACATGTGATATATGGGAGGCATGATCGGGAGGACAAAAACATTAGCATCAGTTATTCTGGGATGATGATGAGTTATGAAAGTGAGAGTAACAATTGTTCCACTCCACATGTGCCTTGTTCGGCAATTGTAAGCCTTAAAGAGAAATACCCAAGTACGTGACAACAGTTGCCCCCCTTGAGCATAGGGAAGATTAGTTCAGTTCAAAATGAGAAGATTCTTATACCATGAATATGATAGAGATTTCAAAAATACATGAAGTTTCATTACGCCCTCAACAGTAACTGACACAAGGAATCTATGCCACAAGCCCACAAGGTTGAAAAAGAGGTTGCTCACTTGTGAGATTATTATTATTGTGGTCGTTTACCACTCTCCTGATAGTTGATCCTATACCAGAGGACTAGAGATATGATTGGCTTGACCCTCAAACTAAATATGTTCATGATAGGTGCCTAATAATCCGAAACATCTAATTTCAACCTTTCACGAGTGAAACCATGTATCTAGGACATCTTAGTATTGATATTAAAGCATGCTCTGGTTAGAGAGGTTCTAAGGGTTGATATGACGCCCCGGGGAGAAAGGCAAATAAAAGTTATACCCATCCTGAGATGTGGAATATTAAGGATGGTAAAACTCTCCACACCTGACAATGACATAGCAATGATTCTAGAAGTCGAGTGTGTAAAGATAACGGAACCCAACGAGACACTATAAAATAATCATGGAAGTTTTGCAGATGTTCATAACGAGTTCGCCATGGATTTTATGAATTGAAAAGTACCCAGATGCTAATGAAATATAGGAAAACATGAGAAGCAGACGTGATGCTATGATAACCCCCAACGGTGCATTTGGTCTTGACGGAGAGCTTATTAAGGGTCCTTATGAGAAAGGAAGTGTTGAAGTGACACATAGAAGGACGCGATCTCTCATAGTTATCCAACAAGTATCGGGAAACTAGCACAATGAATTCACTAAGGAACACAGTTAATACATGTTGTGGAGGTATAAAGAGAAAATGAACATTTGTTATGAGTTGGAGATGTTTCTACTATATTAACTCCCAAACTGCAATATAAGGCCACGTCATGGGCAACTATAATACTAGGAACAAAGTGAGCCACTTACTGCGGAATGTCCTAAGTGGACACGAAAGTTATACTAAGATGGGCGACACAAGATCTTCCTATGACGGAGGTGTGAGGATCTCAAATTTCAGAGAGACTTCATGCAAACAAGTGATCATTTCGATTAACATGTACACATATGATAGGTGCTGAGGTATGCTCTTATGTTACTAAATAGTGAAGGGGGGTTTATGATACACAAAGGGAGTAAAGTGATTCCTCAAATCCTATGAGTCACATACACAGGAGAGGGAGAAAGAGGCTCAAGAAAGATCTCAATACTAGGTTGTCTTACATTATATTTGATGCCACGTAGGTAAACATTGTGATGGTGCATGCATAAGCACAAGTGAGTAGATGTTATCCATTTGAATCAGAAGGTTCTATAGGAAATTCATCAGGTATAGTACTTTGTTGAGAATTTTGGGAAGCAAGTGGGAAGTATTAACCTAGGGTTGTGATTCAATTCAAAGAAATCATTACCCGACCTCGGCACCACAAAACTAGAATCCCTTGGCAAAATTTTACGGGGCATTACAAGTTGTACTTAGAGATTTTCTAGTAAACTCAGTAAAGCTTATGACTTGTACTACTGGTTTTGGGATGTTGTATATTTACTTGGGATTATTGGTTTTATATAGAAATTTCTGGTTCATGTTTTATAGTTGATTGGTTAAAATCTATTATTAATTCAGTAAGTGTTAGGCTTACCTAGTCTTAGAGACTAGGTGCCATCACGACTCCTAAGGAGGGTTTGGGTTGTGACAGCCTTGGATAAGGTAAAGTTGATACAGGAGAAACTTCGCATAGCACATCCCAGGCAGAAGAGTTACGTGGATCTAAAAACGCGTGATTTATCATTTTGGTGGCCGAGAAGGTTCTGTTGAAGGTCTCACTAACAAAGGGCATCATGAGGTTCAGAAGGAGGGGAAAGTTGAGTCCGAAGTTCATCAGTCCATTCGAGGTGTTGGAGCGAGTTAGAGAGGTTGTATACAGGCTTGCTTTGCCACCTAGTCTAGCAGGAGTTCATCCGGTATTCCACATGTCTATGCTCCAGAGGTACCATGCTGACAGGTCACATGTTTTGGATTACAGTACAGTTCAGCTAGATGAGTGTGAGGCCCCGTAAAATTTTGCCAAGAATTTGAGGTTTTGTGATACCGAGGTAGGCTAATGTGTTTGGAAGGTTGTAGCAATACAGACTTTTTGGGTTGTGCAATGCATTATGGAGTTGGTAGAAAATTTACAAAAAAATGGCAATTATGCGGTCCATTTCACGATAGCAGATCCATTTCGCTGACTAGAATCGTCACGGATTGAAATAGAATAAGCTTAATTTTGGAGACCATTTTGCGGTCCCCTATGCGACTGCAGATTCATTTCTCGGACCGCATATCCGTCGCATATCAAACCTGAGAAATTTTGGAAGGAGATTTTACGGTCCAGTGTGTGACCACGGAATCTATCTTCAGACCGTAGAATCGGCCGTAGATTAGATCAAGCCAACCTAGTTTATGTGAACCATTCCGCATTCCAGTTCGCGAACTGCACATCTATTCTGCGACGCATTCACCAGTCGTAGATTTGATTCGTAGGGGAATTTTTGAGAATTTCTTAACCCGACTCTATTTTGATAGGGGGACTTTTTTGTGAGGGAATTAACTCATTTTAGAAGGGAGAAGCACTCTAGAGAGAGGGGGGGGGGGGGC
>MCJB01042026.1:203228-241325 GCA_002018475.1 Nicotiana obtusifolia
GGGGGGGGGGGGATCCGATTTGCATGTAAAAGCAGAGGAATTCCCTAGATTTGGTGTGATATGAAAAGGCAGTGCAACACTCTTTTCTCTCATTCTAGAAGACATCACCAATACTAGCTCTTCGGAAATACTCTCAACACCCCTTTTCTTTGGAGTCTCTTACATTGTTCTTATACTGTGGTATTAGAGCCAGGTTATCCTTTCGAAGGGGGGAATAGTTTACTAAAATATGTTTGAGTCATTTTCATCATCCTCTTCCCTTGCAAAGATGAATATGTCCCCTGTTCTATATAAAACCTTGTCCAAAAAATATGATTACCTATAAGAAGCAGATATCCTACCCAGTGAACAAAAAGTAACTTCCACCGAATTATCCCTCATAAACCCTTACTCAACTTTTGCCAACAAATCGCTTGCTCCATGGTCCCAAATTCGTTTTTTATCCAACACAAACCAAAAGGAGTTAAGGAATATGTTGCTGCCCCAAAACATGGCCAGCATCCTATTCTTGCAACTAGAGAAGAACAATTCATCACCCTTCGAATCCTAGATGATTTTCCCAGACAATAGAGAAATCATGGTTTTACCCATATCCATTTTGGTTCTGTTCGAATTGCTTTGACATATAACAAAAGAAAAGGTCAACCTGTTGTTGCTCACCTTTCTCTTCTGGATACGAGATACTATGAGTACCAAATTGCAAATTTGGGTATTGTAGAAGTTACTTTAAATGCTGGGACGATCCTTATAACCATCTTTCCAAATTTAAACATGTACCTTTATGATCAATACTTAACCGAAGCATTAAAAATCCAAGTCTAAATCCAGGGAGCCCCACAGGCCAAAGATGCTATCCAAGCTACTCTTCATCATCAAATGGCATGGCGGGTCCAAATCATGCCATGGATCTTTGCCTTCCCGGAGGAGAAAATGCTTTACTCTTAAATGTTGATGCTAGCAAAGGAAACACCATGTGTACCCAAATACCCACACAAATTTCCAGAAAAGAGCTCATCAAAATCCTTCCTGGTTCCTAGATCACAAATTATGAAAAGTTAAGGGAACCAGAGGAATCTCTACAATCTGGTGAGCCAACTTTCACCAAAAGAAATAACAAAACCATTTCCATAAGCTTTGACCATTCCTATCTTAAAAAACCCAATAAAACTATTTTTTCCTACCAAATGATTCAAACCAAAGATAGAGACCCCAACCCTGAAAGAGAACCCTTCTGGAATATACAAACTATCATGGAAGAACATGGCTAGATCAAACATTTCGACAAAGAAGGTAAAGGAGCTTGGTGGTTCAAATGCCCCTTTACGACACACTGCCCATGGGATCTTGGTTGCGACTATTAAGACTATTTTTAAGATCCACTTGGGGAATATTATGAGCACCACCTATATTATTGGAAAAGATTTGGCCTCAACGAGACCAAGCCAGAAACCAAGATTAAAGGAAAAACCATCAAAAAATAATTTCGAGCCAGATATGAAAATAAAGATCCTTCAATTGGCTCACTAAGCCGTCCAAGTAAATATGGATTTCTTGTCAGTTACAAACCCCAGGAATGGCCAAAATTACAAGAAAAATTCATTCCGAGCCGGGGAGATAGTGAAACAACACCCAAACCCAAACTACCATCAGCACATACCCAGAGTCCAAAAAGCCACCTAAACCTAAAACTTCATCAATTCAAAATACCTCAAAGTCCACACAACCACAAATATTCATGCTTAGCCCTTCAAGTTCCAGTAATACCTAAGATTTTCCTTCATTTCAACCGTTTGGAAAAGAAGGTATCAGCCATGCTCCAAAAATCCCCAAGAAAAATATAGTGCTACCTACTGGAGAAAAAACCTCAAACAAGTGATATCAAAGCAACAATGAATTGGCAATCAAAAAATTTCATCTTTCAAAACAAAGTGATGAAGAATATTGGCAACATCATATAAAACGTGGCCCATACATAAAACAAAATGATGAGAAAAGTGGAGACAATTGAGAAAAAGGTGGAACAGACATCGTCTCAGCATGTAGAACTAATCAAAGCTCTGGAATAAAGGTTGGCAAATTTATAATATGAGTTGTGTCCGCCAGGAACTTCACTTTTTCTATTCTTCTAACAACAACAAAAAGAGACAGTGGCCATCAGGGAACAAATTCAACTTTTGAGAATTGACCGCTTTGAGTCACAAAAATCTCCAGGTTTTCCTTCAAACCCTACTTTCTTTCCTATGTCGTCACAAGCATATTACCCACCTAAATTGGACTACGTCTTTCCTACTTTTCCTACTACCTCACAGAACCCTATCTCTTTCATCCAACCCTTAAAAGAAGAACATGAATTTGATATTGCAAAAAATGTTTTGAGAAAAGAAAGATGCTCTTGCGGCCCAGAAACAACCCAAGAAAAAGAGAGATGACATAGATAGTTTATAAGGGTCCAACCCCAAAAATTTGATAATTTCTGATCAGAAGGCTCCAAACCTCTATGTCTCCCAACCAAGAAATATGTCAGAAGGGAATGCCGCTTGGTCGGAATCTCAAAATTCATTAGATGATAAGACAATGCAAGATAGCTCTCAATCAAGTAATAAATCCACAACCAACTCTTCCAATGAAGAATATCCCCCAATATTTGTGAACCGTGCCAAGAGACCCAGAAATATTTGAGCTAGATGAGGATTAAGAAGGCATGAAAGATGAACCAATCCCAGAAGGAAGACATGAGCCCATGGCATCAAAAGCAGTTGGAACTGGTTTCCACACTTTTACCTTGGATGACGTCAAGGTTTCAAAGTAGCCTCAAAGGATCCAAGACTTCTATAATTGGATGGTGACCAAAAATTTGGTGGAACGAGAAAAGTATATCATCCTGTTAGAACTCACTTCGTGGTTCTTGGTCCTTAGAGATTGATGGAACTCACTTGCGATTCAAGACAAAAATACTTTCCTTACTTCCAATGATATTGCCTTCAACATCAGAATCCTACATGATGTTTTACTACGGAGATACTGGCCAAAGACAAGAAAATATGTGAAGGCAGCTCTTCGAGATGAAATATGTGTCATTTGACAAATATGATATTGATAAGAATTTTCAAAAAATGGGTATACTTTGAGATTGGTGAAGACATCAACCTGAAGCAAGACTCTGTCTCTTCCCTTCCAAAATTGTTGGCAAGCTGAACCGTGACCATCATTGAAGAAAAGTTTTAGTCAATAATCCCACAAGTCAGCTATATCAGGCAAGCTCTTTTCGTCGCATTGGAGGACATTTGTACAACGCGCTCTGACCTAAAACAATTATCCAACACAATCCAGCGCTTGACAAACCATGTCACAAATCTGATCTGATCACCGGATTAGGATGTTCCTACCATACACCTAGGAGACGGAAAGGATTCAGGAGGTTTAGATGGCCAAGAAATCTAGATGGGAGAACAAGGTCCAGGAGACGCACAAAATATTTCAGATAAAGGAGTCCAGGAAATTTTTAAGAAAAGAATCGATGCTTCATTTGCCACAAGATAGGACATTTCGCAAGAAATTGTCCACAATTGAGGATATCTGTCAAGCTTCTTGAAGAATTGAAGATTACATTGGCGTACATCTAAGAGAAGAAGAGGACCTCGAATCCATATTCTCTATGGATGATGAACCCCACTAAAGAAACTTTATTCTCTCTTGATATATACGAAGATCATGGTGATGACCACTACCAAATTTCAGAACCAGCAGCTAAAGCCTGGGAGGAGATTAATGCTCTCATAGTCATCTCTCAACTGGAACTCAAGGTTTATCCATCCAAATGGGATAAACCAACCCAAGTCATTGCTTTCATTGACATCAGAGCTGCTTGTTCACTTATGAGTCCAGCTATTCCCCCTGAAGATCAATGGTGCCGCACTTCAAGGATTTCAATACTGCATCAAATGGGATCCTGACTACTATAGTCTTCACAAAGAACCCAATCACAATTGAGTTTATTCTAGGACTGAAGTATAGAACCAAGCTGATAGGGTCTGATGTACCAAGAAAAGACCTTATTGTTGGATTCGACATTTCCAAGCAACTAAAAGATCAGCTCCAAATCAGGGCTAACAGTGTAATGCCCCGAAAATTTCACCTAGAACCCCAGGTTTCACGGTGCCGAGGTAGGCTAAAGTGTATGAGAATTTTAGAGTACGAACGTTTTGGGTTGTATAGTGCATCGGAGAGTTGAACAATATATTTTGCAGAACATGGCATTTCTGCGGTCAACTATGCGACCACAGAACCTCTTTGCGGACTACAGAATGGCCGCAGAATGTAACAGGACCTAAGCCAAATTTTGAAGGACATTTTGCGATAATTACGCGGCCGCGTAACTATTTCAAGGGCCGAAAATCCGCCGCATATCCAACATGAAGATTTTTAGAGGGAGATTTCGTGGCGCATTATGTGACCAGATACTATTTTGCGGGCCGCATAACGGCCGCAGACTTGACCAGGCCAGCCCAATTTTTGGGACCACTTTTCCGATCCAGTTCGCGGGCCGCATACCTGTTCTGCAGTCCACTCTGTGACCACAGAGTTGAGTTTGAAGGGTCCATTTTATGATTTTGTAACCTACCCCCATTTTGATTAAAAGCCATTGTGGCTCGTTTAGTAGGCAAAAATCTGGTGTTTAGAGAGAGGGAAAAGGAGCTAGAGAGAGAAGGAAATGCGCTAACATCTCCACACATCAAATCCTTGCTCAAGCCTTGAATTTCAGCAAGGAAAGCTCCCAAGGTCTTCATCTATGAGGTAAAATTCTACTCCCTAGCCCTCAATTCAAGGATTGGACTGAAAGTAGGGAATGAGAAGTGTGATTCTTGGGTGTGGGAGTTGTCCCTTGTGCATGCATGTACCAACAAGGGTTTTGGGGAGGTTGTTGAACTCAAATGGGTGAACATTGGGTTGTGGGATGAAGGAAATCCACCATAATAGAACCTTGAAATCATATTGCACACCTAGTGCTTGATAAAATGCCTAAATGGGCTGAACTCATGATACCTCTTCCTAATTGTGGTTCAACTTTGTCATGTCTCAAATAGATTGAAGTCGCTAGGATTTTCTGAATGTTGTAGTAAATTAAGGAAATCCCAAGCGAGGTATATTGGCTAAAATTCTCTTGTAAAATCAAATTCCATGATGTTCTCGTAAGTCTCAAGTGTGATTGGCCCATGTTCTTATCCTTCACATTCCGAGTTATTCCTAATAAGTCTGATTATTCCAAATAAGCATTGTGTCGGAAATTATATGCTCAAAATATGTTTCAATTGCTCCTATCACATTATGCTCTCCTTCGGGAATGTGTTCAAGTATGGTTTGTGTGTTAAAATGTTATGACTTCACTTCGTGTTTCAAATTAAAGTTATTATGCCAAATTGTGGAAGAAAACTCAATGTGCTTAAGACTCATTTTGCTCATATACATATTTAAAGTCTAGGTTCCAAATGCTCTTGTTGTCGATAATCTATGATGATGCTTGAAAGTGAAAGAAGTGAATATGAGATATAAAGTGTGGCTAATGTGCTAAGAATGAGAATTACACTTGTGGCCATTAGTGCCAATGGAATGAAGAGGATGTGTGAAATACTATGAAAGGAAATGTAACTTCTTTATGTAATAAATGTTTTGGGGAGTATCGTTTAGTCACCGAGGAAGGGTAGGTTGAATTAACCTAACCCCAAAACTACACGTGCCGGTGTAGGAGTGATTGAGGGGTAAAATCCCCATATTGATGTGATGCGATTATTCCCCTTAATGGGATGAGATTGATGTGTCGATATTATTCCCCTTAATTGGGATGAGATGATTACTAGCGGAAAGTGATTTTGACCCACACGACATTGTGGTGAGATGGCTTAGCCAATCGAGCTAAGATCGGACACCATGCCGCGCACATGGTGGTGTTGTGATTAGATGTCTTTGGGTGAGACGACTTAGCCGATCGAGCAGCGATCGGACTTCGTGCTAATAACACGGTGGTATATCGGTACTAAAGATCTCCCAACTTAAAAATATCGAAATTTACTTGAAATTTATCTTTCTCTTAACTCGATGTTGTTATATAGTTTGAGGCTCTCATTGATCCCATGTTTTTTCTTCTTATACTATTTTTGATTCATCGAGAGGGCGTTTATTCTTACATACTAGTAATATTCCATATGTACTAACGTCCCTTTTGCTGAGGGCACTACATCTTTAATGGATGCAGGTGGTTCCACAGCAGGTGGCATCGATCAGTGATAGCAGTACATCCTCTCCTCAGCTGACTTGGTGAGGCCCACTTCATTTCAGGGTGTTGTATCTTTTGTTCCTTATGTATAATGTTCTGAGGTATAGTCGGGGCCTTATTGCCGGCACTATCATATTACTCTTGTATCCATTAGAGGCTCCGTAGACATAGTGTGGGTTTGTATTTTGAATTGGGTAAGTCAAACTTGAAATGTGGTACTTAAAACACATGTTCCACTTTTAAAGCTACGAGTGCGTATGGTATTTTGGGGAATTTGTAATGATGTACTAATGGAAATGAAATTGGTATTGTTCATGTAAGCTTCTTAATGTCTAATTAATGGAATACACCTTCAGTTTATTCATGGGTATGGTCGGGTAGAAAGCATCTAGTAGGCTTGCTTGACCGGAGTATCTAGGTTGAGCGCGGTCACGCTCCCCGAGGTCGAGGCATGACAAACGGGATAATTTTTAAGAAGCACTTCAAACCTTATTATAAGATCCCAAGGCTATTCCAAATCACTAACGACGAACAAATCAAGGAAATTGAACAAAATTTCATTGAGCATTCATGTGCGAAATCTCATAAGGATTTTATAAAGAAAGGCAAAAACCCGTTATGGAAGAAGGAAGAGTTTTTTTCTCAAGCTCCCTTTCAAGAAGAATGAAAACATAAATCCAACAAAAGCCATCATTTAGGCATGAACCTAGATCATCTTCAGCTCGCAAAAAAAGAGTGCGAAGAACTCTTGGAATTTGATCTAATAGAGCCATCCGATTTACAATGCGCATGCGAAGCATTTTATGTCAACAAAAGAGCTGAACAAATAAGAGGAAAACTCAGGTTAGTCTTTAACTATCAACCTCTTAACCACTTCCTCCAAGATGATTAATTTTCTATCCTAAAAAAAAACTCACCCTTTTATCCCACTTAGCCAAGGCCAAATAATTTTCCAAGTTTGATCTTAAATATGAATTTTGGCAATTGGGAATTCACCCCGAAGAAAGAGCTAAGACATGATTTTGCATCCTCGATCATCATTTCCAATGGAAAGTCATGCCCTTTGGATTAAAAACTACACCCTCCTTGTTCCAAAAAGCCATGATAAAAATATTCCAACCCATCCTCTATAGTGATACATTGGAGGAACATGTCAACTTGCTCCGTTAATTTGAGGCACTAGTAACACAGTATGGGATCATGCTTTCTACAAAAAAGATGGTTCTTGCTCAAAAGAATATTGATTTTCTTGGAATACATTTTATTCAAGGAGCATACAATCCAGGACCACATATATGCCATGAACTACTCAAATTTACAGATACCACCCTTATAACAAAGCAAATCCAACAATTCCTGGGTATAGTAAATTATGTAAGAGATTTCATCCCAAATATCTATACATACATTTCTCCTCTCACAAAGATGCTCAAGAAAAATACTCCATCATGGGGAAAGGAACAAGATGAAGCAATCAAGAAAATAAAGGAGACATCAAAGATGTCAAGTCTCTCTACATACCTTCAGAAGGTAAGAAAATACTGCAAATTGATGCCAACAATGAATATTGGATAGCTGTTCTATTTGAAGAAAAAGATGGCCAGAGGAAAATATGCGGATATGCCAGCGAAAAGTTCAAAGATAATGAGCAACATTATCATTCCACTTTCAAGGAAATTCTTGCAATGAAGAATGAGATTAAGAAGTTCAAGTTTTTCCTGATTCATATAGCATTTCTAATAGAAATGGATATGAAGGCCTTCCCAAAGATTATTCAATAAATGCAAAAAATATTCCCAATCCTCAGATTCTCAAATGGGCCCAATGGTTTTCTTAATACAAGTTCCAAGGCAAGCACCTGAAAGGAAAGGATAATATTCTCGCAGATTTTCTATCTTGACTAGAAGAATTCTCAAAGAGATTTTTCTCCAGAGAAGATGAAGTCAAAACAAAAGCCAACCAGCCAAATCTACATGTTTACAAATGTTTCAGGAACCAGTTAATTGAAGCCAATAGATCATCCACTAGAGTTGTTCAACCTCATGGATTTATTTGATCCATCAATTATAATAGAAAGAAGAACTTATTATGAGCTCCAGGTTTTTTAGCAACATGGAGGATCAATTCTTAAGCCTTACAGGGTCAATCCAGAGTATCCATTATACCATATATTCATAGCACAAGCCAGCGATTTTTCCCAGGAGCTTTTATGATTTTTTTGGTACTTATGCCATCAGTATTATATTTTCATGGAATGAATGTGCAACGTATTCAAGGATTTTGATATCATCTAACCTGCTCTTAAAGTATTTCTGTTATGGTTCAAGCCTCGAAGATATTGGATAAAATATTTCAACGATTCCTACTAAGCAAAGATATTCATGTTCCATAGGCCGGTGAAGATTTTTAATGGAAATGCCCTTGTGCAAGCAGAAGTATCATTTTGGTGGAAATTTCCTGTGCCCATTTTACCCATGGAAGAAGAATATAGTGAAGCACAAAGAATTATCTTCCAAAAAAATTAGGTGTATCCCAAGAGAAAAATGGCCAAAAGAATCGGCGAGCTGGAATTATGCAAGCACTCATCCTCAATAGGAAAGAGTCTGAAAAGAAAAGAATACCAGATCTATTATGAAGTCATCCGAGAAAAATCACTCATGACATAGCCAGATTAAATTTATGTCTTACATCTCATAATCCAAAGGAGAAGGAACACAGCGAAGCAGGATCATCAAGCTCCGGGCATTACTACACGAGATCTTTGAAAAGAAGACTAGAAGATAAAGTTAGAGAATCAACGCAAGATAATCTTGAGGATTTGAATCTAAATCCCTACTAATCTCACCTTAATCCCACATACCTACCAAAAAACCCAAAAAATCATCTACCCCTACCGAGACAAAATTCCACATACTTCCATACTATCAGGGCCCCGCTTTTCCACACTTTTACCTTAGATGACGTCAAGGTTTCAAAATGGCCTCAAAGGATCCAACAATTCTATACTTGGATGGTGACCAAAAATTTGGTGGAACAAGAAAAGTATATCATCCTGTGAGAACTCACTTCGCGGTTCTCAGGGATCCTCAAAGATTGGTGGAACTCACTTGGGATTCAAGACAATATACTTTCTTACTTCCCAAGATATTGCCTTTAGTATCAGAATCCTACATGAAGTTTTCTGTGGAGATACTGGCCAAAGACAAGAAAAGATGTGAAGACAACTCTTTGAGATAAAGTGTTTGTCATTGGACAGAAATGAAACTGACAAGCATTTTCAAAAAAATGGCAAAGATATACTTTGAGATTGGCGGAGACATCAACCTGAAGCAAGCCTTTGTCTCTTCCCTTCCAAAATTATTGGCAAGCCGAACCATGACCATTATTGAAGAAACATTTCAGTCAATAACAGTCCCACAAGTTGACTACATCAGGCAAGCTATTTTCGTCATATTGGAGGATATTTTTACGAAGCGCCTTGCCCTAATACAAATTATCCAACATAATCAAGCAATTGACAAAGCTCGCCACAGATCCGACCTAATCACCGGTTCAAGATGTTTCTTCCTCACACCTAAGCAACGGAAAGGATTCAGGAGCTTCAGATAGCCAAGAATTCCAGATGGGAGATCAAGGACTAGGAGACGCACAAAATATTTTTGACAAAGGAGGCCAGGTAATTTTCACAAAAAGAACAGATGCTTCATTTGCCACAAGATTGGACATTTTGCATGAAATTGACCCAATCGAGGAGATCTGCCAAACTTCTTGAAGAAATTGAAGATTACACAAGCATACATCTCGGAGAAGAAGAGGACCTCGAGTCCATATTCACTATGGATGATGAACCCACTGAAGAAATTTTATCCTCTCTTGATATATACGAAGATCCTGGTGATGACGGCTACCAAATTTCAGAACCAGCAGCTAAAGCCCGAGAGGAGATCAACGCTCTCATAGTCATCCCTCAGGTGGAACTCAAGGATTATCCATCAAAATGGGATAAAACAACCCAAGTCATTGCTTTCAATGACATCGGAGCTGCTTGTTCACTTATGAATCCAGCTGTTCTCCCTGACGATCAATGAGTTTCACACTTCAAGGATTTCAGTACTGCATCAAATATGATCTTGACTACTACATCCATCACAAAGCACCCAATCACAATTGTGTTTTACCAGGATTGAAGTACAAAACCAAGCTGATAAGGTCTGATGTACAAGGAAAGGACCTTATTGTTGGATTCGAAATTTTGAGATAACAAAAAGATCAGCTCCATATTAGGGCTAACGGGATAACCTTTAAGAAGCAGTTCAAACATTATTATGAGATCCCAAGGCACCAAATCACCAACGACAAAACAAATCAAGGAAATTTAACAAAATCTCATTGACCATTCATGTGTGGAATCCCATAAGGATTTCATGAAGAAAGGTAAAAGCCCGTTATGGAAGAATGAAAAGTTTTTTATGAAGCTCCCTTCAAGGAGAATGAAAACATCAATCCAACAAAATCCCGTCATTCAGGCATGAACCTTGATCATCTTCAGCTCACAAAATAGGAGTGCGAAGAACTCTTGGAATTTGATCTAATAGAGCCATCCGATTCACAATGGGCATGCGAAGCATTTTATGTCAACAATAGAGCTGAACAAATAAGAGAAAAACTCAGTTTAGTTGTTAACTATCAACCTTTTTTTTACTTCCTCCAAGATGATAAATTTTCTATCCAGAATAAACTCACCCTTTTCTCCTACTTAGCCAAGGCCAAATATTTTTCTAAGTTTGATCTTTAATCTGGATTTTGGCAATTGGGAATTCACCTTGAAGAAAGAGCTAAAATAGGATTTTGCATCCCCGATCATCATTTTTAATGGAAAGTCATGCCCTTTGGATTAAGACCGCACCCTTTGTTCCAAAAAGCCATGATAAAAATATTCCAGTCCATCCTCCATACCTCTTTGGTTTACATTAATGATATCCTGTTATTTAGTGATACATTGGAGGAACATGTCAACTTGCTCCGTCAATTTGAGGCACTGGTAGCACAGTATGGGATCATGCTTTCAACAAAAAAGATGGTTCTTGCTCAAAAGGAGATTGATTGTCATGACCCAAAATCCCTACCCATCGTGATGGCGCCTAACACACCGGCTAGGCAAGCCGTAACATGATAACAAAGGCAAACAGAATAATGGAACTTATAGAAATAGCATAACTCTGAAATCTCAGTACAATAAAACTGCTAATACAAAGTAAATCCCCCAGTAACTGGTACATACGAAGTCATGAGCTCTACAACGGAATACAAGTCTAAAACCAAACAATAATAACATTGTATGAACTATATCAATAGTATGAAAGGAAAAGACAAGTCAATTCTATGACCAAGGATGCAGTTCTACCTCGCCTCTAGCAGATGGTCTAACAAGCAAGCCTACTGCTGATAACTGGTCCCACCACCTGGATCTGCACAATTAAGTGTAGAGTGTAGTATGAGTACAACCGACCCAATGTACTCAATAAGTATCATAACTAAACACGATGAGTTAAGAAGCACAAACTATTAAATGATACTAACTATCACCTGTGCAGTTTCATCTTTTAAACAAGTACAGAACAATAATGGGATCAAATCATAAAGCTTGGTAAGAAAACATCTGTGTGTGTATGTGTACAGTTTCTCAAATACCCTGCTTAGTCAGTATTCGACATATAGAGATAATACGCAGTTAAATCAGATAAATGATCAAGGAAATTGCAAGTAAAGATGAAATACAAAATCCAAACAAAACACTAGCCAAATTTCCTCAACTTTTCCATATCCGTACCAAACCGCTGATTAGTGTTCTTTAATAACCGTGTGTACACTATCAAGAAAGAAACATGAGAGGGTGACCGTAGGGGGATGGATCAATATCCACGCGCAAGCACGGCCAATTCAACGTGCTACCAGCACGGCATGGTCAACGGCATAACAATACAATCCGCCCGGCGTGGTCACGTGCATAACAAAACGGTCAGCCTGGCGTGGTCACGTGCACCCAGTCCTATCATATAATACAGGAAATATTAAACAAGTATACGTGTATGTAACGATTGAATAACAAATCTCATGCTCCCTAACTGGTATAAACAACATGCTAAAGTGTAGGCATGTGCAACATGTACTATCATAGCCCAAACCATCAATTTCACCAGAGAATAACATTTATCAGTTCATTTAGGGATTAAACCCCTATATAGCTTCAAACATGGCTCAAATAGTTCAATTATAGCTTAAGGTTTAACATTCAATTCTAGGCTTATATAGCCTGAGCACATCCCGAACATGAATAAATACCCCCGGTGTCAGCACATGGGCTCAACCCCACACATGTGCGCACCCAATAACATGTAACTATCACAATAATTCAGGAAACTAGTGCCTCAACTGACTTTAGATAAGATACTTACCTCAAGCAAATCAAATTACTCTGCTAGTAAGCCCTTCCCATGTGTACAATCTCCGGGAGGCTCGAATTTAGCCAAAAATAACGTAATACTATCAATAAAAGCTATAGGAATTGATTCCAAATGATAAAGCTAAGATATTTAACAAAAATCAAAAAGTCAACCAAAAAATCAACCCCGGGCCCACGCCTCGGAACCTGAAAATTTTTACAAAATCCAAACACCCATTTAACAACGAGTCCAACCATACCAAAATCATCCAATTCCGACCAAAAATTGACCCTTAAACCCCCAAATCTTACTCTCTAATCACTAGTCCAAAATCCTCCAAATTTCATCTTAAAAACACATAATCTAGGCGTAGAAGTTAATGGGTATTCAATATTATTGGACAAAAGTGATCAAAAATAGCTTACCTATTGATTTGTAGTGAAATCCCTCTCAAAAATTCGCCCCTAGCCGAGCTCCCCAAGTCCAAATGTGAAATGATACTCTAATCCTCGTTTTTTGAAATTAAATAGTCTGCCCAGGTGTTCCTCTTCGTGATCACGAAAATACCCTTGCGATCGCAAAGAACAAAGCTTACTGCCCTCAAGAAATGGCCTACGCGAACGTGGACACCCACCTGCGAACGCTGACACCTATCCGCGAACACGGTGCTCAGCAACTCAGAGCTACGCGATAGCAGACATGGACACGCGATCGTAAAGAACAAATGCGGGGACTTCCCAGACCTACCATTCTTTTTTTGCGGACGCGCTCCATCACCCGCGTTCGTGATGCACAACTAATCAAAGCTCCGTAAATCGCGTAATTAAACTCGCGAACGTGTTGCACAAAAATCCTCCTGCCAAAAATAACCTTACGCATTGCAATCCCCTTCACGCGATCGCGTAAGAGGAAACCAGACACCAGCAAGTCAGCAAGTCCATAAGGCCAAACTCAATCCGGAATCAATCCGAATCTCGCCTAAGGCCCCCGGGACACCATCCGAAATACCATACGAACTTAGTTGAAGCGTCAAATCACATCAAACAACATCAAAAACACGAATCATGCCGCAATTTAAGCCTAATGAACTATTAAACTTCCAACTTTTAAAACCAGTGCCGAAACACACCAAACTAACTCCAATGACCCCAAGCTTTGCACACAAGTCATAAATGACATAACGGGCCTATTCCAACTTCCGAAACTAAAATTCGAGCCCGGTAACAACAAAGTCAACTCTCGGTCAAACTTCTCAACTTTCCAAACCTTCTAAATTTTCAACTTTCGCCAATTCAAGCCAAAACGAGCTACGAACCTCCAAATAGAAATCTGGACATACTCCTAAGTCCAAAATTACCATACAAGCTATTGGAACCATTAAAACTACATTTTAGAGTTGTTTACTCATAGGTCAACATCCGGCCAATTCTTTTAGCTTAGGCTTCCAACCCTAGGACTAAGTGTCCCAATTCATTCCGAAACATCTTCGGAACCAAACCAACAACCTCAGCAAGTCACATAACCACGATTGAACATAGAATAAGCAATAAATGGGGGAAGGGGGCTATAATACTTAAAATGACCGGCGTTTCATTCTCCCCCTTTTAAACAAACGTTTGTCCTCGAACGGGTCTAGAACCATTCTTGGAGTCTCAAATAGGTGTGGATAGCTGCTCCGCATCTCCTGCTCGGTCTCCCAAATAGCCTCCTTGATGGGGCTGACCTCTCTACTGTACTTTCACTTAAGCTATATTCTTTGATCTCAACTTTCGAACCTGCCGATCCAAAATGGCCACTGGCTCCACATCATAAGTCAAATCCCCATCTAACTAAACTGTGCTAAAGTCCAAAACATGAGACGGATCACCAAAATACTTCCGGACCATGAAAGCATGAAACATTGGGTGAACCTCGATAAACTAGGTGGCAATTCAAGCTTGTAGGCCACCTCTCCAATCCTCTCAAGCACCTCAAAAGGGCCAATATACTGAAGACTCAACTTGCCTTTCTTCTCGAGCCTCATAACACCCTTCATGGGTGAAACTCTGAGCAATACCTTCTCTCCCACCATGTAGGAAACATCACGAACCTTCTAATCGGCGTAACTCTTCATTCTAGACTGTGCCATGCGAAGCCGATCCTAAATCAACTTGACCTTTTCCAAGGCATCCCAAACCAGATTCGTACCCAATAACCTAGCCTCGCCCAGCTCAAACCACCCAACTTGAGATCAACACCATCTCCCATATAAGGCCTCATACGGAGCTATTTGAATACTAGATTGGTAGCTGTTGTTATAGGCAAACTCTGCAAGAGATAGAAACTGATCCCAAGAACCCCCGAAATCCATGACACAAGCGCGTAACATATCCTCCAATATCTGAATGGTGCACTCGGACTGTCCGTATGTCTGAGGGTGAAATGCTGTACTCAACTCAACTTGTGTGCCTACCTCTCGCGGCACTGCTCTCCGAAACTGCAATGTGAACTGCGTGCCCCGATAAAAAATAATGGACACCGGCACATCGTGAAGGAGAACAATCTCACGGATATAGATTTCAGCCAACAGCTCCGAAGAATAGGTAGTTCTAACTGGAATGAAATGCGCGGACTTAGTCAACTGATCCACAATCACCCAAATAGCATCAAATTTCTTAAAGGTCCATGTGAGTCCAACAACGAAGTACATGGTGATATGCTCCCATTTCCACTCAAGAATCTCAAGCCTCTGAAGCAAACCACCCGCCCTCTGATGCTCGTACTTCACCTGCTGACAATTCAAGCACTAAGCTACAAGCTCCACGATATATTTCTTCATTCTCCTCCACCAATAGTGTTGCCTCATGTCCTGATACATCTTCGCAGCACCCGGATGAATGGAATACCGCAAACTGTGGGCCTCCTCAAGAATCAACTTAAGTAACCCATCCACATTGGACATACAAATCTGACCCTGCATCCGCAAAACCACATCATCTACAGTAGAAACCTCCTTGGCATCATCGTGCTGAACCGTGTCCTTAGCAAATGAGGGGTCGTCATACTGACGCTCTCTGATGCACTACCCGACTAGGCTCCGTAATATCTAACCTCAAGAACTGATTGGCCAGGGCCTTAACATCTGATGCAAGTGGTCTCTCACCAACAAGAATATAAGCAAGCTACCCATACTCACCGCCTTTCTACTCAAGGCATCGGCCACCACATTGGCCTTCCTAGGATGATACAAAATGGTTATATCATTGTCTTTTAACAAATTCAACCACCTCTGCTGCCTCAAATTAGATACTTTTGCTTGAACAAGTGTTGTAGACTCCGATGATCTGTAAATACCTCACAAGACACGTCGTAGAGGTAATTCCTCAAAATCTTCAATGCATGGACAATGGCTGCCAACTCAAAATCATGAACAGAGTAGTTCTTCGCATGGGGTTTCAACCGGCGTAAAGCATAAGCAATCACTCTACCTTCCTGCATCAAGACACACCCAATACCAATCCAAGAAGCATCACAATACACTATATATGAACCCGATGCGGAAGGCAAAACTAGAATTGGAGCTGTAATCAAGGCAGTCTTGAGCTTCTGAAATCTCTCCTCACACTCCTCAGACCACCTGAATTGGGCACCCTTCTGGGTCAATCTAGTCAAAGGTGCAGCAATGGACGAGAAGCCTTCCACGAAGCGGCAATAATATGCGGCCAAGCTAAGAAAACTACGAATCTCAGTAGCTAAAGACAGTTTTGGCCAAATCTGAACCGCCTCAACCTTCTTTGGATCTACCTAGATCCCCTCACTGGACACCACGTGCCCTAAGAACGCCACATAACTGAGCCAAAACTCACACTTGGAGAATTTGGCATAGATTCTCCTCCCTCAACGTCTGTAGTACAATCCTTAGATGTTATCCATGCTCTTCCTAGCTACGTGAGTGCATCAGGATATCATCAATAAATACTATAACAGAATCAAGATATGGCTGGAACACACTATTCATTAGATTCATGAATGTTGCTGGAACGTTGGTCAGCCCAAAAGACATCACAAGGAACTCGTAGTGACCATAGCGGGTCTTGAATGCCGTCTTCAGAATATCAGAGTCCCCAATCTTCAACTGGTGATACCCAGAGGTCAAATCAAACTTAGAGAACACTCTAGCTTCTTGAAGCTGGTCAAGTAAGTCATCAATGCGGGTCAAAAGATACTTGTCCTTAACTGTAACTTTGTTCAACTGCCTATAATCAATGCATCTCCGCATAGTACCATCCTTCTTCTTCACAAATAGAATGGGTGAACCCCAAGGCGACACATTAGGCCTAATGAACCCCTTATCAAGAAGCTTCTAAGCTACTCGTCCAATTCCTTCAACTCTGCTGGCGCCATATAATATGGAGGAATAGAAACAACTCTACTGGTGCCATACGATATAGAGGAATAGAAATGGGCTGAGTGCTTGGCACCAAGTCAATACCAAAATTAATGTCCTTTTTAGGTGGCATGCCCGGTAGGTCTTTAGGAAACACATCCAAAAAGTCTCGCACTACCAGAGCAGAATAATTGGTTGGAGTATCAACACTAACGTCCCTTACAAAAGCTAAATATGCCAAACACCCCTTCCCAACCATCCGTTGGGCCTTTAGATATGAAATCATCCTATTGGGAACATAGTCTAGAGAACCTCTCCACTCGATCCTAGGCAACCACGGTTTAGCCAACTTCACGGTCTTAGCGTGACAGTCCAGAATAACATGTCATGGGGACAACAAATCCATGACCAGAATAACGTCAAAATCAACCATACTAAGCAATAATAGATCAATTCATCTCCAATCCCCCAATGGTCACCACACAATATCGATACACACGGTCCACAATAATAGAATCGCCCAACGGCGTAGATATATAAACTGGCGAAACTAAGGACTCACGGGGCATATCTAAATAACGAGAAAAATACGATGATTCATATGAATAAGTAGAACCAGGGTCAAATAATATGGAAGCATCCTCGTGGCACACTAAAATAATACCTGTGATCATTGCGTCTGAAGCAACGGCCTCTGGCCTGGCGGGAAAAGCATAGCATCGAGCCTAATCATCACCTGATCGGCCTCCCCCTCCAGGGCAACCTTTAGCTGCCTGGGCCCCACCCTGAGCTGGCTAAAGTAATTGGCGCTGGAATCATAGGCTAGGAACTCTGTTGTGGAGCCCTACTCAATAGTTTGGGGGAATCTCTTTTGAGATGACTCAAATCCCCGCACTCATAGCAACCCCTCCTGACAGGCTGCTGACCTTGATAACCCAAGGAACTGCCTGTAGAAACCTGGGAAGACGAAACATGGTGCGAACTCTGTGCTGGTAATACACTAAATGATGACTGACCAGAATGAGCACTATATGAACCATGGCTAACTAATGCACCACGATGAACTGGATGTTTTATCTGAGCGGGCCTATAAGGACGACCCCTGCTGTGATGGGACTGTGCTCCAGAAGAAAAACCTCTGAAACCATCTGAACCACGAGGCCTCTTGGCCTCTATCTCCTCGCGCTCATGGCTGTGAACCTGCTCTAGGCGCCTAGCAATATCAACAACCTCATCAAACCTAGTACCTAACGCAATCTCCCGAGTCATGATGAAACGTAGTCCACAGTTGAGGCCATCAATGAACCTCCTGATCCTCTCCCTCCCAGTGGGAACTAACCATATCGCGTGACGAGCAAATTTTGAAAATCTCATCTCATACTGGGTCACTGACATACCCTCCTAGCGTAGCCGCTCAAACTTCCGAACAAACTTCTCTAAGAAGAGAACTGAGAACTCATGCCACATAAATGGTGCAGCTCTGGCTGGCCTGCTCAGCTCATAGGCCTCCCACCATATGAAGGCTAACCCCGATAGCGGAAAAGTAGTAAATGAGACTCCACTAGTCTCCAGAATACCCCGCCGTGAGAAGGATTCGCTGGCACCTGTCTAAGAAATCCTGAGCATCCTCTGCCTCAACCCCACTGAATGGTGGAGGCCTGAGCCTCCCAAACTGCTCTAGCCTTTTCTGCTCCTCGTCACTCATAGGTGGATCAACCCGGGCCTGAGCTGCTGCAACTGACTGGGCTGGTAGTACCCCTAGTGTCTGATGTCCTTGAACCAACTGCTCTGGAGTACGGGCGGTGGGAGTCTGGACACCTCCCCCAGCCTGAGAAGTGGCTAGTGCGGCTTGAACTGAATCCTCTTGAGCAAGCTAGTGCATACAGTCAATATCTGGGCCAAAGCCTCTTGAAGGCCTGCAATCACAATGGGCACAGCTAGTGCCTGAGCTGTTCCCACCAGCACCACATCTAATATCTACTCCTAAGCTGGAGCAACTGGTGGCTCCACAGGTGCTGCTCTAGCTGCTGTACGAGCTGCACCTCGGCCTGTACCGCGGCCATAGCCTCTCACGGCCTAGCTGGTGGTATTGGTGGCCGTCCGCCCCATCCGGTTGCACGTGTGCTCACTATCTGTGAAAGAATAAAATAATAGAAGTTTAGTTTCCGGAATCAATAAATCCGCACGACAAGAATACAAGAAAGTGAAGTTTCCTAATGGTACGATATCCTCTCGAAGATAAGTATAGACGTCTCCGTACCAATCCACAAGACTCTAGTAAATCTGATCATGACTCGTAATACCTATGAACCTAGGGCTCTTATACTAACTTGTCATGACCCAAAATCCCTACCGACCGTGATGGCGCCTAACACACCGGCTAGGCAAGCTGAACATGATAACAAAGCAAACAGAACAATGAAACTTATAGAAATCGCATAAGTCTGAAATCTCAATATAATAAAACTGCTAATAGAAAGTAAATACCCAGAAACTGGTTAATACAGAGTCATGAGCTCTATAAAGGAATCCAAGTCTAAAATTGAACAATATAACACTGTCTGAACTGTATCAACAGTATGAAAGAAAAAGACAAGTCAAAACTGCGACCAAGGATGCAGCTTTACCTCGCCTCTAGTAGATTGTCTAAAAAGCAAGCCTACTGCTGATAACTGGTCCCCACACCTGGATTTGCACAATTAAGTGTAGAGTATAGTATGAGTACAACCGTCCCGATGTACTCAATGAGTATCGTAACTAACATGGCGAGGTAAAAGAAGCACAAATTATTAAATGATGCTAACTATCACCTGTGCAGTTTCATCTTTTAAACAAGTATAGAACAATAATGGAATCAAATCATAAAGCTCAGTAAGAACCTTGCTCAGTCAATACTCGGCATATAGAGATAATATGCAGTTAAATCAAATAAATGATCAAGGAAATTGCAAGTAAAGATGAAATGCAAAATCCAAACAAAATACTGGCCACATTTCCTCAACTTTTCTATATCCACCGCTGATTAGTTTTCCTTAATAACCATGTGTACACCATCAAGAGAGAAACATAAGAGGGTGATCCTAAGGGGATGGATCCATATCCACACACAAGCACGGCCAATTCAACATGCTACCAGCCCGGCGTGGTCACATACATAACAATACAATCCGCCTGGTGCGGTCACATGCACAACAACTCAATCCGCCCGGCGTGGTCACATGCAAAACAACACAATTCGCCCAGCGTGGTCACAGTCACCCAGTCTAATCATATCATATAGGAGCAATTAAACAAATATACATGTATATAATGAATGAATAACAAATATCATGATCCCGGACTGGTATAAACAACATGCTAAAGTGTAGGCATGTGCAACGTGTACTATTATAGCTGAAACCGGCAATTTCATCAGAGAATAACATCTATCAATTCATTCAGGGATTAAACTAAACATGGCTCAAATAGTTCACAACAATGTCATAAATGTGCGAAGCATCATAGCTTAAGGTTTAACAGTTAATTCTAGGCTTATTATAGCCTGATCACAACTCGAACATGAACAAATATCCCCGGTGTGAGCGCATGAGCTCAACCCCACACATGTGCGTACCCAATAACATGTCGCTATAATAATAATTCAGGCAACTAGTGCCTCAACCGAGTTTAGATAATATACTTACCTCAAGCAAATCAAATTACTCTGCTAGAAAGCCCTTCCAATATATATCAATCTCCGGGAGGCTCCAATCAAGCCAAAAATAACGTAATACTATCAATAAAAGCTATATGAATTGATTCCAAATGATAAATCTAAGATAATTAACCAAAATCAAAAAGTCAACCCAAAAATTAACCCCGGGTTCACACCTTGGAACTCGACAAAATTTACCAAATCCGAATACCCATTCAACAACGAGTCCAACCATACTAAAATCATCCAATTTGACCAAAAATCGACCCTCGAACCTCCAAATCTTATTCTCCAATCCCTAGTCCAAAATCCTCCAAATTTCACCTTAAAAACATATAATCTAGGTGTAAAAATCAATGAGTATTCAATATTATTGGACAAAAGTGATCAAAAATAGCTTACCTCTTCATTTGTAGTGAAATCCCTCTAAAAAATCGCCCCTAGCCGAGCTCCCCAAGTCTAAATGTGAAATAATACTCTAACCCTCATTTTTTGAAATTAAATAGTCTGCCCAAGTATTCCCCTTCGCGATCGCGGAAATACCCTCGAGATCGGGAAGAAAAAGCCTTGATGCCCTCAAGAAATAACCTACACCAACGCGGGCACCCAGCCGCGAATGCGATGCTCCGCAACTCAGACCTACGTGATCACGAACATGGACAAGCGATCGCGTGGACTTCCCAGACCTCCCATTCCTTCTTCACAGACGCGCCCCATCATCCGTGTTTGCAATGCACTACTAATCAAAGCTCCGCGATCGCATAATCAAACTCGCGAACGCGTTGCACAAAAATCATCCTTCCAGAATTAACCTTACGCGATCGCAATCCCCTTTACACGATAGCGTAAGAGGAAACTAGACACCAGCAAATCAGCAACTCCATAAGGCCAAACTCAATCCGAAATCATTTCGAATCTCACCCGAGGTCCCCGGGACCCCATCCAAACATACCAACACATCCTAAAACATAATACAAACTTAGTCGAAGCCTCAAATCACATCAAACAACATAGAAAACACGAAGCACGCCCCAATTCAAGCCTAATGAACTATTAAATTTCCAACTTCTAAAATCAATGTTGAAACACACCAAACCAACTCCGATTGACCCCAAATTTTTCTCACAAGTCATAAATGACATAACAAACCTATTCTAGCTTCCTGAACCAAAATTCGAGCCTAGTAGCAACAAAGTCAACTCTCGGTCAAACTTCTCGACTTTCCAAAACTTCAACTTTTCAACTTTCGCCAATTCAAGCCAAAACGACCTACGGAACTCCAAATCAAAATCCGGACATACTTCTAAGTCCAAAACCACCATACTACGCTATCAGAACCATCAAAACTCCATTCCGGAGTCCTTTACTCATAAGCTAACATCTGGTCAATTCTTTCAGCTTAGGCTTCCAACCTTGGGACTAAGTGTCCCAATTCATTCTAAAACATCCCCGGAACCAAATCAACCACCCCAGCAAGTCACATAACCATGATTGAACATAGAATAAGCAATAAATGGGGAACATGGCTATAATACTCAAAACGACCAGCTAGGTCGTTACATTGATTTTCTCGGAATGCATTTTATCTAAGGAGCATACAGTCCAGGACCATATATATGCCAGGAAATAGTCAAGTTCCTGGATACCAGCCTCACAACAAAGAAAATCTAACAACAATTCCTGGGTGTAGTAAAATATGTAAGAGATTTTATCCCAAATATCTCTACATACATTTCTCCACTCACAAAGATGCTCAAGAAAAATGCTCCATCATGGGGAAAGGAACAAGATGAAGAAGTCAAGAAAATAAAGGAGTTATCTAAAGATGTTAAGTCTCTCTACATCCCTTTCATAAGGTAAGAAAATACTGCAAACTGATGCCATTAATGAATGCTGAAGTGCTGTTCTATTGGAAGAAAAAGATGGCTACACGAAAATATGCGAATATGCCAGCGGAAAGTTCAAAGATGCTGAGCAACATTATCATTCTACTTTCATGGAAACTCTTGCAGTGAAGAATGGGATTAAGAAGTTCAATTTTTTCCTGATTCATACAGAATTTCTGATAGAAATGGATATGAAGGCATTCCCAAAAATGATCTAGATAAATGCAAAAAATATTCCCAATCCTCAAATTCTCAAATGGGCCCAATGGTTCTCTCAATACAAGTTCCAAGGCAAGCACCTGAAAGGAAAGGATAATATTCTCGCAGATTTTCTATCTCGACTAGAAGAATTCTCAAAGAGATTTTTCCCCAGAGAAGATGAAGTCAAAACAAAAGCCAACCAGCCAAATCTACATGTTTACAAATGTTTCAGGAACCAGTTAATTGGAGCCAATAGATCATCCACTAGAGTTGTTCAACCTCATGGATTTATTTGATCCATCAATTATAATAGAAAGAAGAACTTATTATGAGCTCCAGGTTTTTCAGCAACATAGAGGATTCATTCTTAAGCCTTATGGGGTCAATCCAGAGTATCCATTATGCCATATATTCATAGCACAATCCATGGATTTTCCCCAAAAACTTTTATGGGTTTTATGGTTATTATGCCATCAGTATTATATTTTCATGGAATTCAATTGCAACGTATTCAAGGATTTTGACAACATTTAACCTATTCTTAAAGTATTTCAATTATGGTTCAACTCGAAGATATTGGATAAAAGTTTCAACGATTCCTATAAAGCAAAGATATTCATGTTCCATAGACCGGTGAAGATTTTTAATGGAAATGTCCAGGGGCAAGCAGAAGTATCATTCTAATTGAAATTTCTCGTGTCCATTCTACCCATAGAAGAAGAATATTATGAAGCACAAAGGATTATCTTCCAGCAAAATAGGTGTATCCCAAGAGATATATGGCCAAAAGAATGAGCGAGCTAGAATTATATCAACACTCATCCTCACTAGGAAAGAGCCCGAGAAGTAGCAAAAGAATACCAGACTCCTTACGAAGTTATCCGAGAAAAAAAACACTCATGACATAGCCAAATTAAAGTTAAGTACTACATCTCACAATCCAAAGGAGAAGGAACATAACGAAGCAGGATCCTCAAGCTCCCGGAGTTACTACACGAGATCTTTGAAAAAAATTCTAGAAGGCAAAGCTAGAGAATCAACGCAAGATAATCATAAGGATTTCAATCTAAATACCGGCTAATCTCACCTTAATCCCACATTACCTACCAAAAAACACTAAAAAACATTATCTACCCCTACCAAGACAAAATTCCACATACTTCCATACTATCTGGGCCTCACCTTCAGATGCTTCCACATGCTTTATCACATGAATTGCCCTATTTTCACATGCTTTCGCATGCTCCCACATACTTCCACACGCTGTACCATGTATATTGCACCTCTTTCACATGTTTTCAGTAACCTTTAGTGTATATTAGTTGCTTGGCCTAAGGTCCTTCACATGTTAAAAAGGGACCCACTTGTAGATAGGTTTGCCATGTAAGATGGGTCTATTTTATAATATATGTTTATCTTGTAATAACCTCCTAGCCTTATATAAAGGAGGGAATGTATTAGTTGTAAGAACACCTTGTAACCTTTGTAAATCTTTGTGATATATTACATATGTGTTCCTTCTAAATTTCTCTCTTGTTCTTTCTTTTGAATGGAAGGAAAGGCCAGTCCTTGTATGAAAATAGGCTAGGAATACTCTAAGAAAGTTAGCTTGTTGTATTATGAAAGTTTTTTGATTTATAACAGCAAAAGTTGGTTATAGTCCAAAAGTTTTCTAAGTTGTGTAGTTTGGCAAGACATCCCTGAAGGGTTGTTAAGCCAGCCTCCTTGTAGGAAAACTTTTGCGATTATAAGCAAAATAACTGTTTAGCTTGGCAAGCCATCCCTGATGGATTGTCGAAGCCAGCCCCTATTTGGCAAGTCATCCCTAACGGGTTGTTGAAGCCATCTTGGCAAGCCATCCCTAACGGTCCCTAAAGGGTTGCGAAGCCATCCCTTTTGTAGGGAAACTTTTGTATCTATAATTAAGTTTGGTTTCTTGGTAGTCTCTTACTTTTTTCTTATTCTGTGGTATTAGAGCTAGCCCATCCTTTCGGATGGAGGAACTGTTTACTAAATATGTCTGAGTCATTTCCATCATCCTCTTCCCTTGCAAAGATGAACATGTTCCCTACTCTATATAAAAACTTGTCCAAAAAATATGATTGCCTATATGAAATAGATATCCTACCCGATGAACAAAAAGTAGCCTCCACCAAATTACCCTCATAAATCCTTACTCAGCTTTTGCCAAAATATCATTTGCCCCATGGTCCCAAATTCGTTCTTTAGTCCTACACAGACCAAAAGGAGTAAAGGAACATGTTGCTGCCTCAAAACTTGACCAGCATCTATTCTTGCAACTAGAGAAGAACAATTTATCACCCTTCAAATCCCAAATGATTTTCCTAGACAATGGAGACATCATGGTTCTACCCATATCCATTTTGGTTCTATTCGAATCGCTTTGACATATAACAGAAGAAAAGGTCAACCTGTTGTTGCTCACCTTTCTCTTCTGGATACGAGATACTATGAGTATCAATATATAAATCTGGGTACTACAGAAGTTACCTTAAATGCTGGGACGGTCTATATAACCATCTTTCCAAATTTTAACATTTTCCTTATCCATACTTTACCGAAGCATCCAAAATCCTAGTCCAAATCCAGGGAGCCCCACAGGCCAAAGATGCTATCCAAGCCACTCTTTATAATCAAATGGCATGGTGGGTCCAAAATCATGCCATGGATCTTTGCCTTCCTGGAGGAGAAAATGCTTTACTCTGAAATATTGATGCTACCAAAGGAAACACCATGTGCGCCCAAATACCCAGAAAAATTTCCAGAGAAGAGCTCGTCAATATCCTTTCTGATTCCTGGATCACAAATTATGAAATGTTAAGGGAACCAGAGGAATCTCTGCAATAAAGCCAACTTTTACCAAAAGAAATGACAAAACCGTTTTCATAAGCTTTGACATTCCCATCTTAAAAAACCCAATAAAATCATGTTTTCCTGCCAAATGTTTCAACCTAATGATAAATACCCTGACCCTGAAAGACAACCCTTCTAGAGCATACAAACTATCATGGAGGAACATGATCAAACATATCGATAAAGTAGCTAAAAGAGCTTGGTGGTTCAAATTCCCCTTTACGATACACTGCCCATGGGATCTTAATTGTAACTGTCAATACTGTTCTAAAGATCCAATTGCAAAACATGATGAGCACCACTGCATTATTGGAAAGCTTTGGCCTTAACAAGACCAAGCCAGAAACCAAGAAGAAAGGAAAAACCACTAAAAAACAATTTCGAGCTAAATTTTAAAATAAAGATCCTTCAATTGGCTCACCAAGCCATCTAGGTAAATATGAATTTTTTGTCAGCTACAAACCACAGGAATAGCCAAAATTACCATAAACTTTCACTCCAAGCTGTGGAGATGGTGAAGCAACACCCAAGCCCAAACCACCATCAACTCATACCCCAAGGTCCAAAAAGCCAGCTAAACCTAAAACTTCATCAACTCAAAAAATCCCAAAATCCACTCAACCACAAATATTCATGCTTTAGCCCTTCAAGTTCGAGTCATACCCAAGATTTTCCTTCACTTCAACATTTTGAAAAAGAAGGTGTCAGCCATGCTCCAAAAATCTCCTAGAAAAATATAGTGCTACCTACTGGAGAAAAACCCTCCAACAAGTTACATCGAAGCAACAATGAACTGGCTATCATAAAATTTCATCTTTCAAAACAAAATGCTGAACAATATGGCAACACCATATAAAACAGGGCCCATACACAAAACAAAATGATGAGCAAAGTGGAGGCAATTGAGAAAAAGGTGGAGCAGACATCGTCTCACCATGCAGGACTAATCAATCTCTGGAACAAAGGTTTGCAAATTTACAATATGAGCTATGTCCACCAGGAACTTCAGTTTTTCAATTCTTCCAGCAACAAAAAAAGGAGATGGTGGCCATCAGGGAGAAAATTTAACTTTTGAGAATTGACCACTTTGCGTCACAAAAAATCCCAGGTTTTCCTTCAAAGCCTACCTTTTTCGTGATGTCGTCACAAGCATACTCCCCACCTAAATTGGACTACACCTTTCTTACTTTTCGTACTACCTCACATAATCCTATATCTTTCATCCAACCCTTAAAGGAGGAACATGAATTTGATATTGCAAAAATGGTTTCGGAAACGAAAGATGCTCTTACGACTCATAAATAACCTAAGAAAAGGCGAGATCATGGAGAGAGTTCAAAAAGGTCCAACCCCCGAAAATTTGATGATTTCTGATCAAAAGGCTCCAAACCTCTATGTCTCCCAACCAAGAAATATGTCAGAAGGGGTACGACATGGTCGAAATCTCAAAATTCATCAGTTGATGATACAATGGAAGATAGCTCTCAAACAAGCAATGAATCCACAACCAACTCTTCCGAAGAAGACCCCCAATATTTGTCAACTAGCCAACTGACCCAAAAATATCTAAGGTAGATGAGGATCAAGAAGGCATGACAAATGAACCAATCCCAGATAGAAGACATGAGCCCATGGCATCAAAAGCAGTTGGAACTAGTTTCCACACTTTTACCTTGGATGACGTCAAGGTTTCAAAATGGCTCAAAGGATCCAAGACTTCTATACTTGGATAATGACCAAAAATTTGGTGGAATGAGAAAAGTATATCATCCTGTCAGAATTCACTTCGCGATTCTCAAGGATCCTCAGAGATTGGTGGAACTCACTTAGGATTCAAGACAAAAATACTTTTCTTACTTCCCAGGATATTGCCTTCAGTATTAGAATCCTACATGAAGTTTTTTGTGGAGATACTGGCCAAAGGCAAGAAAAGATGCGAAGACAACTCTTCGAGATGAAGTGTTTGTCATTGGACAGAAATGACATTGACAAGCATTTTCAAAAAAATGGCAAAGATATACTTTGGGATTGGGGAGAAATCAACCTGAAGTAAGCCTTTGTCTCTTCCCTTCCAAAATTATTGGCAAGTGAAACCATGACCATCATTGAAGAGAAGTTTCAGTCAATAACAATCCCACAAGTCAGCTACATCAGGCAAGCTATTTTTGTTGCATAGAAGGACATTTGTACGAAGCGTTCTGCCCTAAAACAAATTGTCCAACATAATCCAGCGCTTGACAAAGCATGCTGCAGATCCAATTTGATCACCGGATCAGGATGTTCCTATCACACACCTAAGCGACAGAATGGATTCAAGAGGTTCAGATGGCCAAGAATTCAAGATGGGAAATCAAGATCAAGGAGACGCACAAAATATTTTAGACGAAGGAGGCCAGGAGATTTCACAAAAAGAACAAATATTTCATTTTCCACAAGATTGGACATTTCGTAAGAAATTATCTCCAATCGAGGAGATCTATCAAACTTCTTGAAGAAATTGAAGATTACACTCGCATGCATCTCGGAGAAGAAGAGGACCTCAAATCCATATTCTTTATGGATGATGAACCTACTGAAGAAACTTTATTCTCTCTTGATATATACAAAGAATCTACCAAATTTCAGAACCAGTAGCTAAAGCCTGAGAGGAGATCAACGCTCTCATAGCCATCCCTCAGGTGGAACTCAAGGTTAATCCATCTAAATGGGATAAGCAACCCAAGTCATTGCTTTTATTGACACCGGAGCTGCTTGTTCACTTATGAATCCAGTTGTTCTCTCTAAAGATCAATGGGTGCTGCACTTCAAGAATTTCAATACCGCATCAAATAGGATCCTGACTACTACAATCATCACAAAGCACCTAATCACATTTGAGTTTTTTTCCAGGATTGAAGTACATAACCAAGCTGATAGGGTCTGATGAACTAGGAAAAGAACTTATTATTTTATTCGACATTTTTAGACAACTTAAAGATCAACTCCAGATCAGGGCTAACAGGATAGCCTTTAAGAAGTAGTTCAAACCTTATTATAAGATCCCAAGGCTATTCCAAATCCCCAACGACGAACAAATCAAGGAAATTGAACAAAATCTCATTGAGCATTGATGTGCCGAATCCCACAAGGATTTTATGAAGAAATGAAAAAGCCCTTTATGGAAGAACGAAGAGTTTTTTCATCAAGCTCCCTTTCAAGAAGAATGAAAACATTAATCTAAAAAAAGCCAGTCATTCAGGCATGAACCCCGATCATCTTCAGCATGCAACGAAAGAATGCGAAGCACTCTCAGAATTTGATCTAATAGAGCCATCAGATTCACAATGGGCATGCGAAGCATTTTATGCCGACAAAAGTGCTGAGCAAACAATAGGAAAACTCAGGTTAGTTATTAACTACCAGCCTCTTAACCACTTCTTCCAAGATGATAAATTTCCTATCCCAAATAAACTCACTCTTTCTCCCACTTAGCCATAGCCAAATATTTTTTCATGTTTGATCTTAAATATGGATTTTGGCAATTGGGAATCCACCCCGATGAAAGAGCCAAAATGGGATTTTGCATCCCCGATCATCATTTTCAAGGGAAAGTCATGCCCTTTGGAGTAAAAACTGCTCCCTCCTTATTCCAGAAAGCCATGATAAAGGTATTCCAACCTATCCTCCATACCTCTTTGGTTTACATCGATGATATTCTGTTATTTAGTGATACACTATAGGAACATTTCAACTTGCTCCATCAATTTGAGGAACTGGTAACACAATATGGAATTATGCTTTCAGCAAAAAAGATGGTTCTTGCCCAAAAGGAGATTGATTTCCTTGGAATGCATTTTTCCAAGGGAAATACGGTCCAGGACCACATATATGTCAAGAACTGCTCAAATTTCCAGATACCAGCCTCATAGCAAAGCAAATCCAACGGTTCTTGGGTGTAGTAAAATATGTAAGAGATTTCATCCAATATATCTCTACATACATGTCTTCACTCACAAAGATGCTCAAGAAAAATGCTCCGTCATGGGGAAAGGAACAAGATGAAGCAGTCAAGAAAATAAAGGAGATATCTAAAGAAGTCAAGTATTTTTACACCCCTTCTAAAGGTAAGTTACTGTAAACTGATGCCTGCAATGAGTATTGGAGTGCTATGCTATTTGAAGAAAAAGACGGCCAAAGAAAAATAGGCCGATATGCCAGTGGAAAGTTCAAAGATGCCGAGCAACATTATCACTCCATTTTCAAGGAAATTCTTGCGATAAAGAATGGAATCAAGAAATTCAATTTTTTCCTGATTCATACAAAATTTCTAATAGAAATAGATATGAAGGCCTTCTCAAAGATGATCCGGATAAATGCAAAAATTATTCCCAATACCGATGGGCCCAATGGTTCTCTCCATACAAGTTTCAAGTCAAGTCACCTGAAAGAAAAGGATAATATTCTCGTAGATTTTCTGTCTTGATCAAAAGAACTCTCAAAGAGATTTTCCCCAGAGAAGATGAAGTCAAAACAAAAGCTAACCAGCCAGGTCTTCTTGTTTTCAAATGTACCAGAAACAAGTTTATTCAAGCCAACGTATCATCCACCAGAGTTGTTCAACCTCATGGATCCCTTTGATCTATCAATTATAATGGAAAGAAGAAATTAATATGAGCTCCAGGTTTTCTAGCAACATGGAGGATCCATTCTTAAGACTTACAGAGTCAATCAAGAATATCCATTCTACCATATATCCATAGCATAAGACAGGGATTTCCCCCAGGAACTTTTATGATTTTTCTGGTACTTATGCCTTCAGTATTACATTTTCATGGAATTCAAGGTCAAGGTGTTTAAGGATTTTGAAAATATTGAACTTGATCTTAAAGACTCGAAGATACTGAATAAAATTTTTCAATGATTCCTACAAAGCAAAGATATTCATGTTCCATAAGCCAGTGAAGATTATTAGTGGAAAGGTCCAGGCGCAAGCAGAAGAATCATTCTGGTGGAAATTTCCCATGTACATTTTATCCATGGAAGAAGAATATAGTGAAGCACAAAGAATTATCTTCTAGCAAAGTAGGTGTAACCTAAGAGAAATATGGCCAAACGAATGGGCGAGCTGGAATTATACAACACTCATCCTCACTAGGAAAGAGTCCGAGAAGCAATAAAAGAATACCAAACCCCTTACAAAGTCATCTGAGAAAAAATCACTCATGATATAGCTAGATTAAAGTTAAGTATTACATCTCACAATCCAAAGGAGAAGAAGCACAACAAAGCAAGATCATCAAGCATCGGGCGTTACTACATGAGATCTTTGAAAAGATGCCCAGAAGACAATGCCAAAGAATCAACACAAGATAATCATGAGTATTTGAATCTAAATCCCTTCTAATCTCACCTTAATCCCACATTACCTACCAAAAAACCCTAAAAAAAATCATCTACCCCTACCAAGACAAAATTTCACATAGTTCCATACTATCCGAGCCCCACCTTCACATGCTTCCACATGCTTTGTCACATGAATCACCCTACTTTCATATGCTTTCACACGCTCCCACATACTTCCACATGCTGTACCATGTATATTACACCTCTTTCACATGTTTTTAGTAACTTTTAGTGTATATAAGTTTCCTGGCTTAAGGTCCTTCACATGTTAAAAGGGGACTCATATAGGTTTGCCATGTAAGATGGGTTTATTTTATAATATAATTTTTTCTTGTAATAACCTCCTAGACCTATATAAAGGAGGCAATGTAGCAGTTGTAAAATCATCTGGTAACCATTGTAAATCTTTGTGATATATTACATATGAGTTCCTTCTAAATTTCTCTCATGTTCTTTCTTTTAAATGGATGGAAAGGATGGTACTTGTATGAAAATAGAGTAGGAATACTCTAAGAGAGTTAGGTTATTGTAGAATGAAAGCTTTTTGAGCTATAACATCTAAGTTGGTATAGTACAAAAGTTTTCTGAGTTGTGTAGCTTGACAAGCCATCCCTGGAGTGTTGTGAAGCCAGCTCCCTTATAGGAAAAATTTTGCTGCTATAAGCAAATTAACTGTTAGTGTAGCTTGCAAATTAACAGTTTGTGTAGCTTGGCAACCCATCTCTAACGGGTTGTCGAAGCCAGCCCCTATCTGGCAAGCCATCCCAACGAGTTGTTGAAGCCATCTTGTCAAGTCATCCCTAACGGGTTGCGAAGCCATCCCTTTTGTAGGGAAACTTTTGTATCTATAATTAAGTTTTATTTCTTGGTAGTCTCTTACTCCATTCTTATCTTGGGGATTTTTGGAGCATGGCTGACACCTTCTTTTTCAAAAGGTTGAAGTGAAGAAAAATCTTGGGTATGGAAGGAACTTGAAGGGCTAATCATGAATGTTTGTGGTTGTGTGGACTTTGGAGTATTTTAAGTTGATGATGTTTTAGGTTTAGGTGGCTTTTTCGATTTTGGGGTATGAGCTGATGGTGGTTTTGATTTGGGTGTTGTTTCACTATCTCCCCAGCTTGGAGTGATTTTTTTCGTAATTTTGGCCATTCCTGGGGTTTGTAACGGACAAGAAATTCATATTTACGAAGACGACTTAGTGAGCCAACTGAAGGATCTTTATTTTTATATCTGGCTTGAAATTGTTTTTCAATAGTTTTTTCTTTCTTCTTGGGTTTGCGCTTGGTCTTGTTGAGGCTAAATCCTTTCCAATGATGCAGGAGGTGCTCATCATATTCGTCAATTGGATCTTCAAAACAGTCTTAACAGTCGCAACCAAGGTCCCATGGGCAATGTGCTGTAAAGGGGCATTCGAACCACCAAGCTCCTTTACCTTCTTTATCAAAATGTTTGATCCAGTCATTTTCTTCCATGAGTGTTTGTATATTCAAGAAGGGTCTCTTTCAGGTTCGGGGTCTCTATCTTTGGGTTGAAATATTTGGTAGGAAAAGATGGTTTTATTGGGTTTTATAATATGGGAATGGCCAAAGCTTATGGAAACAATTTTGTCATTTTTGGTAAATGTTGGCTCACCAGATTGCAGAATTTCCTCTAGTTTCCTTAACTTTTCATAATTTGTGATCCATGAATCAATAAGGATTTTGACGAGCTCTTCTATGGAAATTTGTCTAGGTATTTGGGTGCACACCAACGTTTAAGAGTAAAGCATTTTCTCCTCCGGGAAGGCAGAGATCCATGGCATGATTTTGGACCCGCCGCTACATTTGGTGATGAAGAGTGGCTTGGATAGCATCTTTTTCCCGTGGAGCTCCCTAGATTTGGACTTGGGAATGCTTCGGTTAAGTATGGAGTGGTGCAAGAAAAAGTGGAAACCAAGAAAATGGCGTATCTAAAGCTAGTGGAAAGTGTAGACGAGTAGGAGAAGAGGGCGAACATGGAGCAATATAAGTTGGCTAAGAAAGAGGCAAAGCTAGCAGTTATGGCAGCCAAGACTACAACATTTAGTCATTTGTTTGAGGAACTCGAGGGCCGAGGTGGGGATAAGAGGTTGTTCAGGTTAACCAAGCCGTGAGAAAGGAACACTCGTGACTTGGACCAAGTGAAGTGCATCAAGGACAAAGGAGGTAAAGTTTTGTTGGATGAGGAGCTTATCCGTCGGAGATGGCAGACCTACTTCCATAGTCTCTTGAACAAGGAGGGGGATATGAGCATTATACTAGGTGATTTGGAACTCTCTGGGAACCGTTGTGACTTTAGGTATTGTAGGCGGATTAGAGTTGATAAAGTGGAGGGGGCTATGCGTAAGATGAGCAGAGGCAAAGCGACCGGGCCAGATGAAATTCTGGTGGAGTTTTGGAAGAGTGCGGGCAAGGCAGGCTTGGAGTGGCTCACTAGGTTATTTAATGTCATTTTCAGAATGAAGAATATGCCCGAAGAGTGGGGGTGGAGCATGATGGTTCCTGTATACAAGAACAAGAGGGATATCCAAAATTGTAATAACTATCGGGGTATCAAGCTGCTTAGCCAAACTATGAAAGTCTAAGAGAGAATGGTAGAGCAAAGGGTATGGAAGAGTGTGTCTATTTCCGAGAACTAGTTAGGGATTTTGTTAGGGCGTTCTACTACAGAAGCCATCCACCTTATTAGGAGATTGATGGAGAAGTATAGGGAGAGGAAGAAGGACTTGCATATGGTGTTCATCGACTTAGAAAAGGGGTACGATAAAGTTCTGAGGGAGGTTTTGTGGAGATGTTTGGAGGCTAGAGGTGTACCTGTTGCCTAGGTTAGGATGATTAAGGACATGTATGATGGAGCAAAGATTCGAGTGAGGACGGTGGGTGGGGACTCAGACCATTTTCTAGTTATGAAGGGGTTGCATAAGGGGTCAACACTCAGTCTTTTTTTGTTTTGCCTGGCGATGGACGTACTGACACGCCACATCCAAGGGGAGGTGCCATTGTGCATGCTATTTGCAGATGATATTGTATTGATTGACGAGATCCGAGGGGGTGTGAATGCTCAGTTGGAGGTGTGGAGGCAGACTCTGGAGTCTAAAGGTTTCAAGTTGAGCAGAACCAAGATAGAATACTTGGAGTGTAAGTTCAGAGGTGAGACTCAAGGAGGGGAAGGGGAGGTGAGGCTGGAATCGCAGGTCATCCATAGGAGAGAAAGTTTTAAGTACCTTGGGTCTATTATTCAGGGGGATGGGGAGATTGATGAAGATGTCACACATCATATTGGGACGAGATGGATGAAATAGAGACTCACTTATGGTGTTTTGTGTGACAAGAAGGTGCCACCGAAACTTAAAGGTAAGTTCTACAGAGTGGTTGTCAGACCGATGATGTTGTATGGGACTGAGTGTTGGTCTGTCAAGATCGCTCATGTCCAGAAGATGAAGGTAGCAGTGATGAGGATGTTGAGGTGGATGTGCGGGCACACTAGGTTAGATAGGATTAGAAATGACCTAATTCGCTACAAGGTGGGTGTGGCCCCTATTGAGGACAACATGCGGGAAGCACAGCTTATGTGGTCTGGTCACGTGATGAGGAGGAGCACAGATGCCTCGATGAGAAGGTGTGAGAGGTTGATATTGGAGGGCTTACGGAGAGATAGAGGTAGGCTAAAGAATAGGTGGGGAGTGGTGATTAGGCAAGACATGGCGCAACTTCAGCTGACCGAGGACATGACCCTTGATAGGAAGGTATGGAGGTCGAGGATTAGGGTAGTAAAGTTTTATGACTAACCGTTGTTTTCTTTCATTGTTGATCACCTTACTATCGTGTTGTCTCTATTCTGCTTTTATATGGCTTTTGGTGCTGTCCCTTTTTGTCTATATTTTCATTAATGTGGTACTTATTCTTTCTTGAGGCGAGGATCTATTGGAAACAGCCTCTCTATCCTCACAATGTAGGGGTAAGGTCCACATACACCCTAGACCCCACAGTGTGAGATAATACTAGGTATGTTGTTGTTGTTGTTGTTGTCGTTGTTAAGTATGGATCATAAAGGGACATGTTGCAATTTGGAAAGATGGTTATAAAGACCGTCCCAGCATTTAAGGTAAATTCTTCAGTACTCGAATTTTCTTGTTGGTACTCATAGTATCTCATATTCAGAAGAGAAAGGCGAGCAACAACAAGTTGACCTTTTCTTCCGTGATATGTCAAAGCGATTCGGATAATACCAAAATAGATATGGGTAAAACCATGATTTCTCCATTGTCCGGGAAAATCATCTGGGATTTGAAGGGTGATGAATTGTTCTTCTCTAGTTGCAAGAATGGAATGCTGGTCAAGTTTTGAGTATCAACATATTCCTTTACTCCTTTTGGTCTGTGTTGGACGAAAGAACGTATTCGGGACCATGGGGCAAACAATTTTTGGCAAAAGATGAGTAAGGGTTTATGAGGGATAGTTCGGTGGAGGTTACTTTTTGTTTATCAGGTAGAATATCTACTTCATATAGGTAATCATATTTTTTTGATAAGGTTTTATGTAGAGTAAGAGATATATTCATCTTTGCAAGGGAAAAGGATGATGGAAATGACTCAGACATATTTAGTAAAATGTTTCTCCCTCTGAAAAGATAGGATAGATCTGATACCACTGTATAAGAACAATGTAAGAGACTCCAAAGAAAGCAAACTCAATTATAGTTATGAAAGTTTCCTTACAAAAAGGATGGCTTCACAACCCATTAGGGATGGCTTGCCAAGATGGCTTCAACAATCCGTTAGGGATGGCTTGCCAAATAGGGGCTGACTTCGACAACCCGTTAGGGATGGCTTGCCAAGCTACACAAACAATTAATTTCCTTATAGTCGCAAAAGATTTCCTATAAGGGGGCTGGCTTCACAACCCTTCAGGGATGGCTTGCCAAGCTACACAACCCAGAAATATTTGTACTATAACCAACTTCAGCTGTTATAAGTTAGAAAACTTTCGTACTACAACAAGCTAACTTTCTTAGAGTATTCCTACTCTATTTTCAGACAAGGACCGGCCTTTCTATCCATTCGAAAGAAAGAACAAGAAAGAAATTTAGAAGGAACTCACATGTAATATATCATAAAGATTCACAAAGGTTGACAGATGATCTTACAACTACTACATTGCCTCCTTTATATATGTCTAGGAGGTTATTGCAAGACAAACATATATTATAAAGTAAATCCATCTTACAAGTCAAACCTATCTACAAGTAGGTCCCTTTTTAACATGTGAAGGACCTTAGGCCAAGCAACTAATATGCATTAAAAGTTACTGAAAACATGTGAAAGAGGTGCAATATAAATGGTAACACATGTGGAAATATGTAGGAGCGTGTGAAAGCATGTGAAAGTAGGGTGATTCATGTGGCAAAGCATGTGGAAGCATGTGACAGCAGGTGAAGGTGCAGCCTGGATAGCATGGAAGTATGTGGAATTTTGTCTTGGTAAGGATAGATGAGTTTTAGAGTTTTTTGGTAGGTAACGTGGGATTAAGGTGAGATTAGCAGGGATTTAGATTCAAATCCTCGTGATTATCTTGCGTTGATTCTCTGGCTTTGTCTTCTAGGCATCTTTTCAAAGATCTCATGTAGTAACGCCTGAAGCTTGAAGATCCTGCTTCGCTGTGTTCCTTCTTCTTTGGATTGTGAGATGTAATACGTAACACTAATCTGGCTATGTCATGGGTGATTTGCTAAATCGAAGGTGAATCTAGCAGGATTTGGCGTGAGGAAGATTTAATCATCTTTTTGATATCTATCATCTTGTTGTATTGATTCTGGAGGTTTGTTAGAGACAGAGTTAACCACCTTAGTAGCGTAACTAGTTCTTCCAAATAGGTATGTAGGACAACTTTCTTTCCTCGCACGATTTGGTATGAGCATCTCTCTCCTTCAAGGATTTCTGTGCTATGAGAATTTGTTTGTTTTAAGGTCTCCTTAATATTATTGTTTCTATTGTTGTAAGTTATTCTTACTGGTGGCATTCCTTCAAGTTGAAGTGTTCTAGATCGTACCTTGAGGTAGGAAAAATATGGTTCCTTCTAAGTTTAATATTGGTATTTCCTTGAAATTGACCTTGCATATATATATATATATATATATATATATATATATATATATTCTTACTTTACCGACCCGCGCTATAGTCGGCCAGGTACGACATTTACTGTATAACCGCTGATCAGTTGGGTAGGATGACACATGAAATGAGATATTACCGAGCCCTTATGTGGCAGGGTACGATGATTTGTGATGTGAGGCTACCGAGTCCTGATATGCTCAAACTACACCTACATAAATGGTGTAAGGCGGTCGATGTCAAATATAATAACCCAATTAGGTTGGGTTCGAATCCCACAGGGAAATGGTGTGAAAAGGTTACTTGAATAGTGTATAACTTGACTTAAGCCGTAATTCTACTCCGTTAGTTTGGAAAGAGTTTTGTAATTGTGAATTGTTAAGAAAATCTATTTTGTTAAGAGAATTGATTAATTTGATTAAGAAACCAAGGTAGTGTCCCCGTCAATGGCATGTAATGCTATCAGTGTTAATATGATATATTTCTAATGGGAGGTCCTCTGATATGCAAATGGTTCCTAAATGACTACCCAATATTTTTCAATAATTAGGTAGTATTTCCTCACAATTAAGAACAACCAATTTATGCCAAGTGGAACCCACTTATTCCAAAGCGATCCTATTAAAAAATGTTTAAAGCCTTGAGTTCTTGCTGTTTAATTCTACCAAACCCTCACCCACATTTCTAAGTAAAAGATAGAGTAAAATGGCACTAGTGAATATTTGCAACCATCAACCATAAATGAAGCATGAGAAATGAATAGAAATCAACCAACCATTCAATATATATATATATATATATATATATATATATATATATATATATATATATATATTCTTACTTTACCGAC